>PVJH01044711.1:0-12837 GCA_004026705.1 Nesogale talazaci | reverse complement strand
TTACGGAGCTCCTCAAGCGTTGTATGAGCCCCCAATAGAATGATTTTTCAAAAAAGAAGGAAAGAAAAAGAAAAACGTGAGACCACATTGACCCCCCCACAGCCATTGGCGATGTTGGATGAGCAGACGGGCCAGTGAGGGGAAGGGCCAGGGAGGTGCCCCCCTCTGGGAAGCCTGGTGAGAGTGTCTGCGCCACGCAAGGAGGGCCCTGGTCTCCCTGAGCTGCCAGTGCGGGCATTGTTGAAATGCCGATGTGGCTGTGTGTTTTCCACCTAAGCAGAGAAGTGAATAAATACATCAGCTTCCTGTGTTTGTCCCGCAACAATGGCCCCAGACTGGAATGGCGAATTCCATATTTATTCCCGTATCTGGGAAAGAGAAAAGAGGGTGGCATTCAGGCCATTTTCTTCCTCTCTCTAGGGAAAAATGTGAGTGGACACTTTTCACTGATGTCATTTAGAAACACTCTCCCTTCCAGGTGATCCCTGAAAAGTCCCCCACCTCCTCCCTGTGTGTGTCTCCTTTGAGAGCTGCGAGTTTTGATGTGTTGGGCTTTGATCGCCCACTGGTGGTTAGAATTGAATGCGTCAAAAAGACGGAAGCTAAGGAATTCTCTTAACATTGCTTTTGAAAGGGAAAAAAATTAATAATTTTTGCTATTTCCTAGATTCTTTTAACAGGATTCGAATGCTGGAGCTATTGTTCTGTTTATCACCACAAAACAAACCAACACACCAACCAAAAAAAAAAAAAAGGAAAGCAAAACCCCCTTCCAAACAAACCTAGTAGAATCTCAAAATACTGCCTTTAAAGCTACTCATGTATGCCCCCAATGAAATGATTTGCTTAAAAAAAAAAAGGAGGGGAAAGAGGAGCTTATACCAAGAGCTCAAGTAGAAAATATTTGGAAATGAAGATGGTGACATGTGTACAAATATGCTTGATACAAAGGCTGTATTGAATGTTGTGAGAGCTGTAAGAATTGTGATAAAAGTTGTACGAGTCCCCAGTAAAATGATTTTTAATAAAACCTCCTCTGTGAAGGAAGAGATCTAAGTGTGGCCTTGGGAGGAGCATGGGCCAGCAAGGCGAAGAGGAGGGTGGTCCTTAAGGAAATGACCATCTGCATCTGCATGTCCTTTGCTGGACCTCTGTGGAGTTGACAGGACCCTGTCCTGGGTCTCTGGAATATGGACCTTGGTGGGGGCATGAAATGGTGCGGTTAGAACTTCTCCCCACCCCAGCCATTCCTATTCCTGCTCTTCATTCTAGTTAGCGTGGCTCTCCCTTTCCTGTGATTGGGCTGGCTTCTACACCCACTGCTCGTGTACAGCAGAGCTCCTGTGGCCCTGCCCTGCCCCCGCTTCAGCACTGGGTGTGCAGTCAAGTCAGTCCTTGGCAGGGACCCCTGTGTCTTTTAAACCTTTCCAACTTAGGGCCTCATCTTCCAGGAACTCTGTCAGACCATGCGCTGTTGTGAACCCTGGGGACTTCCCCACTGACCAATTTTCTGACGTCGCTTGATAGGACCTCCCCCTAGGTTTGCTTAACCTTGAAGCCTTGAATCTGCCCACCCCGGGTGACCCTGCAGGGGGTAGTGGAAATACCAGAAGCACCACTTCCAGCATCAGAACAATAGGCCAGCCACCGCAGTATGGCACGCCTGACCACGTGGAGTGGCATGGACCTGTAACAGGTTCTATTTTGCAAGCTTGTCCTCTGTGCATGTGTGCTATTTCTGTCTAAAATGTCTCCTAACCAGCAGCAGCCTTGTGGTTTAGACATATGACCTTCGTTTCCTCTTCTCCTCTCATGAGGGGATTCGACCTTGCGGACTCTGCCCCTGATGTTGCAGGCAGTCCTGAGATAGGACACTGATGCGAGGTAGCTCCCAGACATGGCGTTAAATGGGGCTCCGACTTCCGGTACCTGCAGAGCAGTGAGTGAGTCTGGTGTACCATTAGTGACCGCGCTTGAATCCAGACTTGGAAAGGCCATTTCCTAGTCTTGATGAAAGCTCACATTTTCCCCCTTGCTTATCAATAATGTAATTAGGCTGCATTGCATTTTAATTTGTCTGCCAAGCAGCGCAGGGGCCATTGGGAGGTGCTGGAGACCTCCGGTTCCCCGTGGCGAGGGAGAAGAGCTGAACAGGATGGACAGAAGAAGCTGTGAATAAATGAATTATGGTGGATATGAATCACAGCTGAAGACATTCGCAACTGAAAGAAAAAAAATTCATGCTTGGGGCTGGAAAAGGAGGCAGGACATAATTGCTGCTCTTACACTGCTAATGACCGCCTGCTGCCGGAGGCCACTGCACATCTGGTGTCTCACACTGATGCAATTATCGTGCCTTGGAAGCAGGCAGCCGGTTCCCCTAAACCATGCTTTCCTATGATAACCAGAGGAGAGCTGTTTCCAAACAGGCTGCCTAGCTATTTGTTTGGGGTATTTTGTTTGTTATGGTTTGGGGTATTAGGAGGTGCAGGCAAAGGTGGAGGGTTGATAAGTGCCCCTGACACGGAGTTTGGTGGGTCTCCAGAGCGCAGTGCTTATGCTACTTGCGTGTTGAAGCCCCTGACGGTCCTGGGTGGTGGGCTGGGCTGAGAACCACTTCAGTTGGAGTACAGGAGGCATGCAGGGTCTGCCCCAAGCTACCCGCAGCTCCGCGCGTGCTCACATCAGTTCTGAGAACCCTTTGTGCTCAGCAAGAGGGGGTGAGGGTCCTTCATGCCATCCCGTTGGATGAGGCAGTGTAGAAATGCCCACAGAGTGCCAAGGCCCCAAGTTGAGCTTCTCTCTTCTGCGTTCCGATGGAGGCATGCAGGGTCTGCCCCAAGCTACCCGCAGCTCTGCGCGTGCTCATATCAGTTCTGAGAACCCTTTGTGCTCAGCAAGAGGGTGTGAGGGTCCTTCATGCCATCCCGTTGGATGAGGCAGTGTAGAAATGCCCGCAGAGTGCCAAGGCCCCAAGTTGAACTTCTCTCTTCTGCGTTCCGATGGAACCAAGGGTTCAGCTGAGTTAGTACTGCAGCTCTAACTCCCAGCAACTCCGTGTGGCAAAACCGAACCACACCGTTGAGTTTTCTAGGCCGTATTCTTTACTAGGGAACAGACAGCCTGGTGCGTTTCCTCTCCCCTTGGAGCTGTTGACAGCTGAGTACTTGACTGTTGCTGTTGGTAGGTGCAGCCCAGATGGTTCTGACTCATAGTGATGACCCTTTCTGCAAAACAGAACAAAGCATTACCCAGTCATGTGCTGTGGTAGCCTGGGTAGACAAGAGAAACAAATTCATGGACACTCATATATGTACGAGAAAGAGGTTTCTAGTCAAGAGCAATTGAAGATTGAGAAAACATCCCAGCCCAGTCCAGATCACATTTCTCAGTTCAATATTATCCCATATGTCCAACAGCAATCTATAGTCTTTTCAGACTCATGAAACTCGTGCACTGGTGCCGAATGCAGGAAGATCACAGGCGAGTGGCTGGGAGGTCTTGTGGAGCCAATGGCGCGTTGTAGGCATGTGAGCGCTGGCAGGGGTCTCCTCGTGGCTGCTTCAGCTCACGACACTAACATAGTTCTTCGTGTCTTGTCAGCTGCGATTGTCCCCCAGGAAGTGAGCAGAGAGGGGATGCCTTCTACCTCCAAGGTGGAAATACAGGGGTTCCCAGAATCCTCAGGAGAAGGCCATGTCCTCACAGAAGCCTAGTTGGCTGTGACCTGATTGACAGGCTAATCTCCACCAGTTCACTCTTAATCCTCAATTGACAACAGATTATTTAACTGCTGCATGTGCCATGCTTGATCAGTTTGAGTCCATTGTTGTAGTCACCATTGTCAAACCACCTCTTTGAGGGTCTTTTTAGTTTGTTTCCTTTGCCGCCTCTCTATTTTACCAAGCAAGATGTCCTTCTCCAGGGATGTTTTCTTAATGTCTAGCTGCTCTTATATATAAAACTCTTTCTTATACACATTTTTGTGTTGTGTGAGTCTGTTGTGTGAGAAACAAATTCATAAACACACATATGGATACAAGGGAAAGGTTTATATATAAGAGAACTGGAACATTGAGAAAACATCCCAAACCAGTACAGTCCAAGGTCATAAGTGTGATATTAGTCCATATGTCCAATACCAGTCTATAACGTCTCCTTCCTACTCACGAAGCATGTGCAATGACACCAGGACAATCACAGGCCCGTGGGTGCAGAGTCTTCTGTATCCAGCGACAGTAGAAGCATCCTGGAACTCTCAGGGGTCTCCCCATGGCTCCTCGTTTTCAGGGCTCAGGGTCTATCAGCTGTATCCATTGGTGGTAGAAGCATCTCAGCGCTGGCAAGGGTCTCTCTGTGACTTTTCTGGCCCCAGAGGTCTGGTTCCATCAGGGTAAGTCCATGCGGCTTCTTCTCTGGCTCCTCCAGGTTCCAGGACTCAAGATCTATCAGCATGCCACCAGTTTGTCTTGTCGGTATACCAACTCCAAGAGAATGAGTCTATAGTCTCTCACCAACATGGGTGAAGTATCTTGAGATTTCCCAGAATTCTCAGAGAAAACCATGCCCACACAGAGGGCACAGAGGACTATCTCCAGATTGACAGGCTAGACTTCACCCCTACACTCTTAGTGAAATTGGCACCAGAGTATGTGACTGCCACGCGTATTTATGAATTTGTTTCTCAAGTCCACCCATACTAACACAATGTTCATCCTTCATTTGCATTTCAGTAATTCCTCTCTATTATATTGCCCTTGAACAAGCCCTACGAGGCCTTTTATACCCTTACCACCATCGATTTTAGACAACTTCTTACTCCTTTGTCCCTGGGTTTGTTAACACTCACTTCCTTTCCCCCACTTCCCCCTCTCCCCTGTCCCCCAGGAATTGTGGGTCTGTTGTTTTCACTTCCAGGTTGTTTATCCTGCATATCTTATCTAGATAGACCTGTAGAGATAATAATATGCACAAACGCAAGACAGAGCAAAATAAAGTAACAAAAGAAAGTAAAACAACAACAATAAAATCCCAAGGACACACACAAAAAAGAAAAGCCTGTAAATAGTTGAAGGTCTGCCTTTAGGAGAGTTTTTGGGTGGAGTGTGATGGGGTACCATGTCCTGGCCCCCAAATCTTTCTTTGGCATTCTCTTCCCCAGATTACTGTCTGTGAGGGGTTATTGTACTCTGAGTGTCTTAATTGTATCCGATCCAGAAACGTTTGAGGAGTTGAGTTCTATTTGTTAATGCTGTCAGTTATGTAATGGGAAACCGAAACACTCCACATGGGGGGACTTTAAAAACTAGGGATTTATTTTCGCAGAGCTCCCCTCCCCCTGTCATTGAGTTACTTCTGATAGTGACCCTGTAGCATAAAACTGTTCCCCAGGATTCTTAAGACTGGAGAACTTAGCCTCATCTTTCTCCCACAGGGTGCTTGGTGAGTTTGATCCGCCAACCTGAGTGTTCTGGAGTTTATAGGTAGAACTGCCTCTGTTTTCTCTTCTGCCTTTTATAGACCACAGATTTAGTGTAGTACGGGTGTTATGTTTTGAGCCTGTAACTGCAAGGCCAGCATTTCAAACTCACCAGTTACTCTGAGGGAGAAAGACAAAGCTTTCTCCTTCCAAAGATGAGCCAGTCTAGGTACAGCGTAGTAGCAATGGCATGTGCAACTTTCCTCTGGTTCTCAAATGCTTCCTCTCACTGACTATCATGACCCCAATTCTACCAGACAGATTCAGTTAGACCAGGAGATGTACGTTGGAGTTGGAAACATGGGGAATTTAGGATAGATGATCCCTCAGGACTAGAGGGGCGCAGTGGTGACAATGGGAGGGTGGAGGAATGGTGGAGTAGATAGGGGGATCTAATTTCAGGGATCTACATATGACCTCCTTTCTGGGGTGCAGACAGCGGGGGTGGGGTGGGTGAGGTGACACATTGGACAGTGTACAATATGAAGAGGTAGTAACAATTTGTAAATTATTAGGAGTTCATGGGGGAGGAGGAAGGGGAGGGGAAATATGGGGAGTTGAAATTTAAAAAAAGAACTAGAGGAAAGGGGGAAAGAGGAGCTTATGCTGGGGGCTCAAGTAGAAGATGTTTGGAAATGAATGTGGCAACATGTGTACAAGTATGCTTAATACGAATGATGTATTGAATGTTCTAAGAGCTGTAAGAGCCCCCAATAATATATATATTTTTTTTTAAAGGAGGGGGAAGGAGAAGCATATACCAAAGGCTCAAGTAGAAAATATTTGGAAATGAATATGGCAAAATGTGTACAAATATGCTTGATACAAATGATGTATTGAATGTTCTAAGAGCTGTAAGAGTCCCCAATAAAATCATTGGGAAAAGAAAGAAAAAGAAACAAGATTTACTACCTGGGGGGTTCCTGTGAGTCAAAATCCAGTGGATCGCAGTGTCAGTAGAGTAGGATCACTTTGTCATAGCACAACCCCTTCAGTCTAAATGATGTTGTTAGGTATGGTTGAGTCTGTTTCAGCGTGGAGGTATCCTACGTCCAACGGAATGAAACACTGTCCTGGTCTTGCTCCATCCCCATCAACGTTACAGGTCTGAGCCCCTTGTGGCCGCCACTGCGTCAAGCTTGCTTGTCCAGGGTCTTTCTCCTTTTTGCTGCCCCTCAACTGTACCAAGCCCCATGTCCTTTTTCAGGGACTCATGTTTCCTGACAACGTGGCCAAAGTAGCAGGGTTATGTTTATGGATGGAGGGCTGAGGAGTTCAGCCCAAGCAGCAACCGAGGGGCACAATAGAGTCTACAACACACCCCTCTCCTCCTTTTCCCTTTGGCTTCAAGACTCAGCCATCCTTGCCATGTTGGGGTTGGGTCCTCTGGGCCATTTCGTTTCCACATCTTTTTCAGTGAGGGTTTATGTTCCCTGTTCCTACCCCAGACTGCCCAGTCTCAGCTCTGCTGGGTGGAGGAGTGACTTGTTTCTGCACATTCCAGGGCCCTGATTGTGCTCCCTCAGTAGATGGTGTCATGCCCACTGAGAATCCCACAGTTTGTGTATGACCCAATGCCGAATTCTCTCTTCCACTCTCCTTGTATATCTTTGGTAATGTTTTCTTTCCTTCTTTTAACTTTTGATCACTGTTTTTGGTGTGTTACAACCACCAGCGAACTCCCTAATTGTGATGTATTAATGCTAAGGGTTGAATTCACTTAACCCGCGCCATAGTTTCTCAGCAGGCCAGATAGTTTAAAAAAATTTTCTCTTCACACACTCTGTGCATTGAAAAGGTAGAGCTGTAGTTCATCAAATATTGTCTTTATAGGCAGGATATTTTATTCCCGAATCCTAGTGTGCTAGGTTTATGTCCTGGAAGGCAGGGATCTCATCCAGTTCTGTGCTTCAATCAATAGTTATTTCTGGGGGTGACTTCGATGTGCAAACGGAGACTTCCATCATTCTGTAAATGACTTTGGAATTCAGAGGAAAGCTTATTTTAGGGAATTGAATTTACACGCATTAAAAATAAACAAATACATCTTGACTCTTCAAAACTTCCTATGTGGAATATATTTCAGTGGTTCTACTCAGGAGTTAGGAAACTTTCTCAGACCCTACTTATGAATTGTGCTTCAAAATATCATTTGCTTCCCAATTATTGTTAGTGTCACATTTTCACATAGCCTTTTTGCTGGGTATTTTAAGTTGATTTCCTGGCATGACAACAAGTAATGTGGAGAACAATTTTTAACTATTCCATTTCTTTCTTTCTTTTTAAAGTATGGAATGCTTCACGCGTTTGTGTGCCATCCTTGAGCAGGGGCCATGCTAATCTTCTCTATATCTTTCCAATTTTAGTATATGTGCTACTGAAGTGAGCGCTAACTATTCCATTCCATTGATGGAAATTTCCCCTGGGGGCATGGCCCTGTGCCAGACTCGGGGACCCATGGACCTGGGGAGGAGAGGGCACCTTTCGAAGTGCTACCCCCTCCCTCAGCATTGGGTGGCCCTTCTGGGGAAGCCTGGGGCAGAGAGGGGTGCTGGGGGACCATCCCCCCAGGATCATGCGCTTGCTTCCCTGGCCAATGACCAGCATTGCATCGGGCCCAGAAATGCCCAGGTGCCCATGCCCATCTCTGCCAGGGACCCCCCAGGTCCCTCCTCTCTTCTTGCTACCCCCCCCCCTTCCACAATCCAATAAAATCGTGGGCAGGTGTTGACATCTTTAAAAAAAAAAAAAGAAAATTTCCAGCAAATAGATCTGAAGGGCTGATGGGGAAGACAACAGTGTGAAGGGATAGATGTGTTTTGTTACCTGTTGATTTGTTTAAAATAGCAAATCACAACCCTGCTTTAACATTAGAATTATGTGAGGGGCTTTAGAAATGATTGGTGCTGGACCCCTCCTTAAAAAGCATGATTTAATCTGAGGAAGGTCTTGAACATAATTGCGTTTCTAAGAGCATTTTCTTAGCATGAGTCCATGTGTTTGTCTCTGTGGAGAGGGAGAGACTGATTGACTGGGGTTACAGAAACACCAACCGCCCCCTTACCCCTTCCAAATCACATTCATGGTATTTCCCCTGACGTAGCCTGCTGACTTTAGTAGTCAACACTCCCTTGCTTTTCTTGTTTGTTTTACTACCTATGTATGTATCCCCCCAAAGAATACTGCGGGGGGGGGGGGCTTCAAAAAGTTCATGGGAAATTAGAATGAAAAGATAATGGAATTTTTCCATGAGCTGTTGAATCCCCTTTGTGTGGCTCAGTCTTTATTCTTTCTGAACTGAATGATCAATGGAAACACATTGCCTGTGTCTTTTGTGATTTTATTTCCCCTGCACAGTCTACTTGTTAGGTTCATTGATGACAGTGTATAGTTCATTTTCACTGTTCCAGGACTGCATCCCAACCTTTTCTACTGTGGAGAGAACTTGGAGGAAACTTTTCATTTTGACCAGTTTACATTGTTTGGTGCATTGTTTGGTGTTTTCTGGGGCACGCAAAACACACTCCTTTCGGAGGTTCATCTGCAGGCACTGGAATGGCCATCAGTGTTGTCGCATTTCTAGATCATGTCACTGCATTTTCCACACTGGTTGCACCCATGTACTTCTCCCATCCCCTGAAAGGGAATCTGAGTTCCTTCCTGAGTGCTCGGTAATTTATTTTTAACCTTTTGGGTTACATTTTCTGCTAACTTAAAAGTATAGCTAGATGATGCATAGGTATGATGATGCACTCCATCCAAGGAATTCTGACTTAGAGGGAGGGACCCTGTTGGACAACGTGGAACCCAGAGGGTTCTTTAAGGAAGCAGACTGCCACAACCTTCTCCAACCCAGTGGCTGGTGGGTTTGAACCGCCGACCTTCCCATTAGCAGCTGGCTCTTTCACCACTATACCATCAGAGTGTGATCAACTCAGCTCAACTCACTGCCATGGAGGCGACGCCAAGTCACAGAGACCCTACCGAACAGGGTCGAACTGTCTCTGCAGGTTTCTGAGACTCTTTACATCTTTGCCCCTTGGAGTCTCTGGTGGTTTTCGACTACTGATCTTGCAGTTAGCAGCCCAACGCATAACTCCTGTGCAACCAGGGTGCCTAGATGTGGATAGGTCTGTAAATAAAATCTCTTCGCTTTCGCAACGACAACGATATCTCGTGATCTGCACGGCAGTGCCTCAGGCCTTCTGAAAGTTCTCTTGATAATCCTTGGTGTTAGTTTACCAGCTGTGTGTGGGCTCTGACTCCAAAGAATGAAATGTCCCCTAATCCTGTGCCTCTGACACCATCGCTGGTGCGCTTGGACTCCCCCGTTGTCGCCGTGGTGTGGCAGCTGCCCCAGGGGAGGCGCAGCCATTGCTGCAGGCAGGGTCTAACACCTCCTTCCCATCTAGCAGGCTCCTTGGCCAGCGCCATGTTGCATGATCTTCTTCTGTGGTGACCCAGAGTTTCCACTGGTTAATTTTTGGAAGTGGGTGACCAAGCCTTTCTTCCTAGTCTTGATGGTTCGGAAGCCCTGCTTGTCAGGGGCTTAGCACGGGCCATCCTGGTGGTATGTGAAACAGCACCGGCAGCGCTTTTTGCATCATGTCAATACCCAAGCCACCAAAGTATGACCAACGGACCTGCGGCAGGCCCAATCTTTAAAAACCAGAAACCATGCCGATAGCTGTTGGGTCAATGCTGACTGATGACCACTTCCTGCGCTGCAAGCTGGGACTGCTCCGCAGGGTTTCACTGGGAATCATGTTGATTTGGGAGGCCGTTCTCAAGGCCTTTCTCCTGTGGCATTGCTGGGTGGGCTTGAAGGGCCGTCCTATGGGTTAGCAGCTGATTAAAGACTGTGTGTGCCACCGAGGCGCCTCGCTCTCCACAGCGTTTGACCAGCAGCCCCGAAGAACCTTCCATCTTTGATCTGATGGCTTCGTTTTCCAGGTGGAGATGCCCAGGCTTTGTTAGAATGAGAGGCTAGTGACATCACTAAGGTGTCACCTTGGTGTCATCTCCCACCTCCGTGGACCTTACAGAATCCTCAGTAATGTGTGTGTGTGTGTGTGTGTGTGTGAACGTTATTCACAAAATGTCATTCCTCCACATGATGGAATGGAATGGTAATAGCAAGGATGTAAACACCTAAACAAGAATTCTCAAACTCCCTGCCACTGAGTGGTTTTAAACTCCAAGTGACTATTGGACATGTAGAACCGTCTCGGTGGGTTTCCTAGACTGGAACAGTCCATGGGGATAGAAAGCCCCATCTTTCTCATGAGAGGCAACTGGTGGTTTCAAACTGCCAGCCTTTCAGGTGGCTGCAGCCCGACGTGGAACCACTATGCCACCAGGGCTCCTTATATAGACACCTAGAAAATTAAAAATCAGACCTCTAAATTGCGATAGCGTGTGTATGGGAACAAAACCCACATGATTAGAAGCTTTGCTGTAATTAGGTGACAATGATAACTCTGGTTAGGACGAAGTAAATTAGCATACAGTGCACTCTCAAGAGGAGGAGGGCTAATGAAAAATAAAAACCAGACAATAGCAGATGTTTTGAAGATGTGGGGAGATTAGGGCCCTTATCCATTGTGGACCCATCACGTGTCTGTCAGTTTGTCCTACTGCGGTGGCCTGTGTGTTGCTGGAAGTTAAGTCCCTGGTATTTCAGATATCAGCAAAGTGAGCAGGTTTCAGTACTTCCTAGACTAAGAAAAGATGGCCAAGAAGTAAAAGCATCAGTTCTCGTTTGGTTTTCCTTTTTCGCTGAATGCCTCTCACCTCCGTGTGCAGTTGGTAGGGGCGTGAAGGGGATTCTGATGCAAAGCAACCCTGGGTGCTACAGGGAAAGCATCACCGGACCCCGGCCCTCCTCATGGTGTCTCCTGGCCTGAGTCCATTGTGGCAACCTCTGTGTCCATCAATCTCCTGGAGAGCCTCCCTCTTTGTCACTGCCCTTCCACTTTACCTAGCGAGATGTCCTTCTCCAGGGACTGGTTTTGCCAGATCTCTCTTGTAGGAGAACTATGCCTCTATCCTTGGCTCCCTTCAAGGAAGAATTTGCTGAAGCCTGGTTCCTGATCCAAGTGAGTTTTATGAAAGGCAAAAGGAACTTCAGGTTTACATGGGTACCTCAGGGCGCTTCAACCCCGTATGCGCAGTCTGAGAGCAGGGGAGATCGCAGGATGACCTCCAAGGAGCAGCTTGAGAAGCAGAAGGGGCTGCAAGGCTCTGGATTCTGGCTTTTCAGGTTCTCTGCTGGGAGGCGTGGTCAATGATCCCAGTTGACCCCATTGGCTGAATTGAATTCCCCTGGCCCAGATGGGCCAATCCAGGTGTAACTAACGCCTACCTAGGTGTACCACCCCTTCCTAGCCGGAGGCCCAAACCTCTGAGCATGCACAATGGATGCCTCAGTTCCGATGCTAACTACCTAACCGTTTCTCTTGATAACATGTCCAAAGCATGTGAGATGAAATCTCACCACCCTTGCCTTTAAGAACAGTTGAGATGATTGAACATACCATGGCTTGAGTCAGATCCACCTTAGTCTTCAAAATGACATCCTTATTCAACACTTTGAAAGAGTCTTGTCTGGCACAACTGCACAGTGCAATGTGTTGCTTTATTTCCTGACTGATGCTTCCGTGAGCACGGATTATGGATCCAAGCAAAATGAAATTTTCGGCAACTTGATTTTTTTTCTTTATTTATTGTGATATTGTCTGTTGGCCCAGTCATGAAGATTCTGGTTTTCTTTGCAATGATTCGTGATTTGTACCGCAGCTTGCAGTTTTGTAAAATCTGTATCAGCAAGTGCTTTCAGTCCTCCTCACTTCCAGCAAGCAAAGGCGTGTCATCTGAGTTCCACAGGTTGTTAATAACCTTTCCTCCAAACCTGATGCCACTCTCTGTGTGGTATGATCTAGCTCCCTGGATTATTTGCTCGGCATTCTATCATAAGACCCAGCAATTTCACTCCAAGGTCTCTGTGTCTCTTTTGCTCTCCATGTATTTGAAGGACTTGAAAGCAGAGGCTCAAAAAGACATGTATACATGGATGTTCATTGCAGTGCTAATCCCAGTAACCAAAAGGTAGAAAGGAATAACTTTAGCAGCAATCAAAAGGTGAATGGATAAGCGAGCATGTGGTTCATATATACATTGGAATACCACTCAGCAGGTAGGAGAAATGAAGCCTTGTTGATACATGCTTGCGATGGGTAGGTTTGTTATGCCAACATGGCCACAGAAGATTGGTGGGTCTGCTGTGACGGCACGGCCAATGAACACGCGGGGTGAATTGAAGGGCAGAGATAGGAAGGGCTCGGCAAGTCCCGCCGTCT
>PVJH01044710.1:0-12882 GCA_004026705.1 Nesogale talazaci | reverse complement strand
TCCTCTAGTGTCTCACCAGGAGGCATCGGGCTCAGGGCAGAGGGTGTGGGCTTCCTGGACAGGCCTGACTGCCCACTGCCGTCCAGGATGGAGCTGCAGGACTTCCTCCACCACTTCAACACCGTCCAGATCTGCTCGCTGAGCCCAGAAGTGCTGGGCCCCAGCCCTGCAGGGGGCAGCTGGCACATCCACACCTTCCAAGGCCGCTGGGTCCGAGGCTTCAACTCCGGCGGGAGCCAGCCTGGTGCTGGTGAGGCCCGGAGGGCCCCCCTGCCCCCCACACGGGAGGGGTGGGGGCTGCAGCTGGCCAGGTAACCCCGTTTGTCTCTCCCCAACTAGAGACCTTCTGGACCAACCCTCAGTTCCGGCTGACCCTCCTGGAGCCGGACGAGGACCAGGAGGACGAGGATGATGAGCAGGGGCCATGGGGGGGCTGGGGGGCGGCAGGGATGCGGGGCCCAGCAAGGGGGGGGCGCCTCCCCAAGTGCACCGTCCTCCTCTCGCTCATCCAGCGAAACCGGCGACGCCTGAGGGCCCAGGGCCTCACCTACCTCACCGTGGGCTTCCACGTGTTTCAGGTGAGGCTTGAACCAAGCAAGGGGCCAGGCCAGGGAGGTGAGAGGGTAGGGGTCCACGTGTCAGGGGGGCATCACAGGGAGGGGTCAGGGAGAGACTGGGAGGTCAGAGGGTGGCCAGAAACCTCAAATAGGGGCCAGACCTGGGGTCAGGGGCTGAGGAAGTTGGGGGTAGGGGTCTGAGGCAGGGCAGGGAGAGGGCTGTCCACAGCCACAGAAGCCCTTCCTCCTCCTCCTCTTCACAGATCCCCGAGGAGGTGGGTTGGTTTCACGTGGGATCCCGGCCGGGACCTTGGACCACGGTGCTGTGGTGTTGGGTGAAGGGGTGCAGGTCAGGGAGGAAGGGGCGAGGTCTGGGGCTCTGAGCTTGGCGTGCTGCTGGGTGGGGCTTAGGCTTGGGCGGCAAGGCCTGGAGGGTGGGGCTGGGTGTATTTGGGGGGTCGTGATGACGCCGGGGCGCCCCCCCCCTCCAGTTGCTGGGCCTCTGGGACACGCCGCACAGCCGCGCGCTCCTGCCAGGCCTGCTGCGCGCCGACCGCTCGCCCTTTTGCGCGCGCCGCGACGTGAGCCGCCGCTGCCGCCTGCCGCCCGGCCACTACCTGGTGGTGCCGAGCGCCGCGCGCGCCGACGACGAGGCCGACTTCACGCTGCGCATCTTCTCGGAGCGCCGGCACACGGCCGTGTGAGCCCCGCCCCGCCGCGCCCCGCCGCGCCCCGCCCCCGCGCGAGCCCCGCCCCCAAGGGACCAGCCCCGCCCCGTGCGAGCCCGCCCCCGCCCTCAAGGGACCAGCCCCGCCCCCCACGTGTCTCTAATTCGCAGGGAGATTGACGACGTCATCAGCGCCGACGTGCAGGTCCTCATGGTGAGGGAGGAGCTGCGTCGCGAGGGGGCCTGCGGGCAGCGCCTTGGGCCAGAGCTAACCCCCGCCCTACCCCCAGGTCCCCTGCGCGCCCCTGTCGCTAGGCTTGGAGCTGCTGTTCCAGGAGTTGGCCGGAGAGGTAGGCGTGGGCCGGCCGGCCTGGGGGAGGCGCGCCCGCCCAGGGCCTCTTCTTGTCTCAGGGTCTTGCCTTGGTGCCCCCCCAGGCCGGAGGGCCTGCTCCTCTCCCTTCACTTCTTTTAATGCCCAGGGGGCAGGGGCCCGCGCCTCTCTGGTAGTCCCTGCCAAGCTGGGCTCCTACATCCCCTGCCCTCACCACACACTGATGAGGCGAGGCGCGTCTGGCCCCGTGTTGCCCCCGGAGGGCACTCAGGAGTCTGTGGGACTTGACATGGCCCACAGCCCCCCTCTCCCTGTCCAGGAGGACGAGCTCATGACCCCCCAGCTCCAAGTCTTACTGAGCATTGCCCTGGAGCCCGGTGAGTTGTGTGTGTGTGTGGTGTGTTGGCCAGAGGCCTTGCCACCACATCTGCAGCCCTTTGCTGGCCCGTGTGGCCAGGGCGGGGGCGGTGCTTCTGGCACACAGGTGCCCCCACATCTAAGAGGCTAGGAGTGCAGCCGCTGTGGCCTGACCCTGACCTAGCCCTTTAGGTGCCTGGGTTGCTGCTCCCTCAACAATGCCTGCTTGGAGAGGAAATGCCCTGGGGGAGAAGGGGGTGGCCAGTCCCTAGGAAGTGTTTTTCCCAGTCAGGGCCCATGGCCGGACCCCTGGAGAGATCGGCCTCAGGACCTGTGAGCAACTGGTGCAGTGTTTTGGGGTACACGGGACAGTGCCTGGGCTGGGAGGGGCTGGGCTCCTGCCTCCCTGAGCACCCAGCTGACCCAGCTGCCTTCTCCCAGCATGGAGGACGCCTGGCCCTGCCCTGTTTCCAGCAGCTCTGGGGCCGCCTCCTGGATTGGCAGGTAAGGTGGGTGCTGGGTATGACTGCCCTTTGTGGGGGAGGGGTACCTTCAATAGGTCTGATCCCTGACCATCCATACTGACTGGGACCTGGTCCACGCGCCAGCCAGCCACCCGGGCCCCGGGCCTTGACTTCACTGTCATACCAAAGGAGGCTGGGACAGGAACCAGTGGCCTGGGCCCACCCTCTACCCCCTCCAGGGTGCTCACCTGTCCCTCTGTTCTGAGACCCGTCAGAGGCACTGACCTCCCCTCCCTCGTGCCCCTAGGCCACATTTGACAAGTTTGATGAGGATGCCTCCGGAACCATGAACTCCTATGAGCTGAGGCTGGCACTGAAAGCGGCAGGTGTGGGCAGAGGCTGTGTCTGTCTGTCTGTCTGTCTGTCTGTCTGCGGGGACACTCAGAAGCGGCTGGGTAGTCAGCCACTGCATCCCTGGGGTGTGACAATACTCAGTGTGGGTGGGTGCACACACAGAGTAGGGGCAAAGGTGGGTGTTAGAAAGCTGCAAGAGGATACAATTCTCCTGAGAACTGTGCGCACCTGGGGCATGTGGGAACGCGGTCTCCACGGCCACCTATGACCTGCAGGGGTCCAGAGCTGCCCGTCTGAGGTATGTGAGACTGCAGAAGCCTGGAGGCATAGCAAATCCAGCACCAAGCTGCTCGCCACCCACAAGGTTGGCGACTCCAGTCCCCCAGTCACCCCGTGGCAAAGAAGAGGCTGCCTGCCCCCTTCAGGAGCCAGTCTTGGCGACCCACAGGAAGTTTCGCCCTGCCCGAGGGAGGGGCTGTGGGGCTCGAGCTGACTCTATAGCAGTGGGTTTGGCTTTGGTTCATGGTCAGGCCAAAAAGCCTTGCTGACACTGCTGCCCGGCTGGAAAGATCAGCAGTCCCAATCCACCAGCTGTTCCACAGGAGAAAGACCCGGTGGTCCGCTCGCAGACCGAGCCCTGGAGACACCGAGGAGAACTTCCAATGTCCTGTGGAGTCACTGAGCCAGAATCGATGGCAGTGGGGTTCTTTACTAGACTTTGTTTTTGTGTGTGCCATCACTGCCCTGGTGGGAGTAGGAGGCCCAGCCTGGCTCCTGGAGAGGTGCTGCTGGATTTGAACCGCCAACCCTGTGGGCCCCAGTCCCCCACTCAATCACTGCACGAGCGGGGCTCAGCCGGCAGGGAGGTTCCTATTGATATTCCACATCACAGAATATGTCTCCATAGGGGCTGGCAGAAACGGTGTGCCGCACCCACACCAGGCAGAGTTCAAAGCGGGACTGAGCTCTCCCCATAGCGTTCCGTGGGCCCACCGCGCTCAGGAGGCCGGCATCTTACAGATGGGGCACCGTGCACAGAACAAAAGGGGCAAGCGCCTGTGGCCAGATGGCTTGGGCTTGCACCGCAATAGCCCCCCTCTATGCCGTCTCCCTTTTCCCAGAGGAATTGTGTGCAAAGCTGGGGTGGGATGAGGGCCCTGGTCTTAGAAGTGGCCTCCCGGCAGGCTTCCATCTGAACAACCAGCTGACCCAGGTCCTCACTAGCCGCTACCGCGACAGCCGCCTGCGAGTGGACTTGGAGCGCTTTGTGGCCTGTGCTGCCCGGCTCACCTGCATTTTCCGTGAGTGCTGCCCCTACCCCCACCCCCACCAGGGATGGAGGAGGAAGGACGCCGGGCGCTGGGAGATACTCATCATGTGCTGCCTCTGCACAGGCCACTGCAGCCAGCACCTGGACGGTGGGGAAGGGGTTGTCTGCCTGACCCACAAACAGTGGATGGAGGTGGCCACGTTCTCCTAGAGTCGCAGGCGGAGAAGTTGCTGCGCTGTTGGAGGCGAGAGCTATGTGGCCCTGCATCCCCCAGCCCCACGCTGTGTATGTTGTCTGACGTCGGGGCAGCCACCCCTGACCTTGCCCCCCTGGGCCTGTCACCCAACTACAGCTCTCTGCATGCTGCTCACTACCCCTTAGGTGCTACTGGGCCAGGTCTGCTGCTGCCACTTCCCCCACCCAGCCCTCCTGGGAAATGGGAGTACAGAGGAGAAAGAGAGCACACTTTAGGAATCTGTCTTAAAAATATTACATGTTTATTCCTGCCCCAGAAGGTGGTTTATCCAGAAACCAAGAAAAAAAATCAATCAGAATAAACTCAAACAAAAACAAAAAAACCGGGAAATAAACAAGGGCGCATAACCATCAACTACGAGGCAGCCAGGCCAGTGCTCCCCTCCTCCTGGGAGCCCCGTCGGGCGCGGCGGGGGCAAACCGCTACGTTTCATTACAAGAAGCGCAGAGCTATGCCACTAGGTGAAGATATATTTATATAATAAATCCAGAAGTTCATAAAGTAAATAGTAATTCTCTGAATTTTTTTTAATAGTTTTTCGTGTGTGTGTGCGTGTTTTTTTTTTCTTTTCTTTTTTTTGTTTTTTTGTTTTTGGTCCTTAGAAAATCTGAAAGAGAAGTGAGGCCAGGGCTGCAGCCACCAGGGGCCCTGCTGCCAGCCCACAGCACCGCACTGCGGCAGGGGCGGGGCAGGCCTCAACTCCTGGCAACCACAGGGGATGCGGGCAGCTGGGCCAGCTGACAACTGAGGCCCTATCTCAGGGCCTGGGCTCCTGGACAAGGCACGTGGGGCTTTGGCCTAGATGTGGGAGGCCTTGCAGGGACCTCGGCGGGGCCAGGTGGGCAGGGGCATCCCCAGGGCATGGTCCCCTCCACTTAAAAAAAAACAAACCCATCAAATAAAAATAAGACCACATCATATATATTTAGCAGGCCAGAGCCTCGTCCCTTGCTCCCTCCCTTCTGCGGGCGAGCAGGAAGAACCTGGGGTGCCAGAGAGAGGGAGAGCCTGCCCTCCTGCGACCCCCCCTCCCCCCCAGCGATGGACAGAGTGCTTTGCATAGATACAGAGTCAGAGGAGAGCTCTGTCGCAGGCCCCGGAGGCCGCCAGGAGGGTGCGCTGGGGGCTGGGGGCTGGGGGCTCACAGGTCACTCTCGCCATACAGGGCTGTGGAGAAGGACTTGTAGTCGAGCGCGCCCGGCACGGCGTCAGGGCCCTGGTAGGGCGCCATGCGGGCAATGCAGTACTCCGCCTGGTCCGGGGGCAGCTCCCGCCGCAGCTCCTCAGCTGTGATGAAGTTCTGGGGGTGGCAGGAGGGACTCAGGCCACAGGCCCCGCATGCCCACCCAGCCCTGGCCGTGACTTCTGCCCAGGAGCTCTCCCGGGGCCACAGATGCTCACCTTGTCCCCGGCCAAGACCTTGAAGGAAGCGATGACCTGGTCCGCCGTGTCTGTGTCTGTGGTCTCCCGGGACATGAAGTCGATGAAGGCTTGGAAGGTGACCAGGCCGCTGTGGTTGGGGTCCACCACACTCATGATGCGGTTGAACTCGGCGTCACCCTGTAAGGTGGGCGTGGGGGTGGGGCAGCGTGCTGGTGAGGGGGCTGGGCCGGCCAGGCCAGGCGGAGAGTGGGCACGCCCCGTTTCCTGATAGTCTCGCATGTCCTGCCCCCCCAGCTCCCTCCCCTCCCTGTGTCCCCTCTGGGAAATGGGGAGCTGGGTATGGTCTCAACAGGTCTGCTGTGCCTCAGGCCTAGTCTCAAGAGTTAGTTTTGGAGGGCAGGAGAGGGAGACAGAGAGAGAGAGAGAGAGACAGAGAGAAGGGGGGAGCGCGAGCCAGCCAGCTGCAGAGCAGCCCTCTGGAGAGGCAGGGGGAGGCAGGGGTGCAGGGCATCATGGGAGGGGCCCCAGCCTGGCAGGTGCCACAAAGAAGGGGCTGAGCCCCGCCTCTGGCCAGACAGGGAGGCGGAGGTAGGGGTGGTGGGAGGCGGTGGCGCTGGGCGAGGGGGAGGCAGGGCGCATACCAGGCTGTATCCTGTGGAGATAAGCAGAGCCCTGAAGTCGTCGGCGTCCATGCTGCCGGTCTGCTTCTGCTCCCAGGACGCGGGCAGCAGAGGGGCCGCCCGTGTGCACAGCAGGGGACAAGGACAGTGTGGGGAGCAGGGAGACAGGAGGCCCCGAGAGACCAGGTAAAGGGGTGGGTGTCCAGAGAGACACGGCAGGGAGGAGGCCAAGAGCCGGGGCGCGGACACACGATGGCGAGAGGGCAGTGGGGAGAGAGAGGAGAGAGAAGAGCGGTTACTGCCGAGTCGGCCAGGCTGGGACCGTACCTGCCGGTCATTCTCCACGTCGTAGCCCAGGCTGATGAGGCAGGCCTTGAATTCCTCGGGCCCCAGCGTCCCGCCATGGTCCTGGCCGGCCCAATCCCAGTGGAGACGTGCGGGAGCGTGGTGGGGAGGGCCCGGGGTGCATGCAGAGGGTAGGAAGGGGGACACACGGGGGAGGGAAACAGAGTTAGAGGGTGACATGGACATGGTCATGGCCAGGGACAGGTGGGGCTGCCTCTTCTGGAGCCCTGGGCCTGTGATCTTTGGGGAGCTCTGCTCACACCTGGGAGCTAGGGTGGGGGGAAGGGGCTGCCCCCACATTGCTTGGGACCCGGGTCCCATGCCAAATGCATTGTAAAATGTGCCAGGAACACACAGCTCTCAAGGAGCCAGGCCAAGGCGGAGGGCACCCCATGCCGGGCCGTGAATCCTGGCCGCAGAACTGGTGAGGCTGCAGTTGGAAGCAGGGCCTGGAGTCCCTCCTGCCCGTGGGAGGTGGCCATGCTGGGGGCTCCCGGGTGCTGTGCCAGGACGCCACCATGGGGATGTGACAAGATGAACGGACAAGCAAATGGAAGGACAGACGTGGAGAGGGGGGCAGAAACATCGGGGCGGGCGGGGCAGCTCACCTTGTCGAAGTGGTTGAAGGAGGCTCGGAACTCCTGCATCTGCTCCTGGCTGATGCCCTTGGCATCGCGGGTCAGGATCTGGTTCTCCACCTCGTTGATGGTGCGGGCGATGGTGGTGAGCAGCTGCTCCCAGCCCACGCGCAGATGCTGCGGGGAAGGGGCAGTCAGGGCGGTGCTCGCTGGGCCTTGGGCCGGTCCAGCAGGCACTGCTCTGCTCATCTGCTGTTAAGGGGGAGGAGGGCACACCCCGTTTGTTTTGTTTGGGGGGGGGGGCTCACTGCCCTCTGGTGGTCGTGGGGACTACCCAGCGCTGCTCCTGAGAGCCGCTGCTGGATTTGAACCGCCAAGCCCGCGGGCCGCAGTCCACACCCTGTTTTTGAGGGCTCGATGGATGCTCCCTGCGGGAGAACAGCAGCCACTGCCTGCCTGGCCACCCAACCCTCTTGGCTGTGACCGGGCCCTGGCTCCCAGAGGCGGCGTGGTACCTCCATGGTGTAGTTGGTGTGCTTGTTGTCGAAGATGAGTGCCTCTTGGATGAGCTGGTGCTGCTGCTCCAGCAGGTCCTGGTTGGGCTTGTAGTCCACGATGCTCCGCTCGTACTGCTTCAGGTGACTCAGCTGGTCCTCCAGGGTCCCGTTCATCTCGATGGAGATGCGTCCAATTTCCTGCAGGGGGCGCCACCAAGCCCGTGAGGCAGGGCAGTGGCCAACCCCTCCCCACTGCCAGGCTAGCTGCCTGTTCCCCAAGAGCTGCTCTCTAGAGGGCCCTGCAGCTGTGTTGGCCCACGGAGGCCCCCTGCTGGACACAAGTGTGGCTGCAGGCATGGGAGGGCCAAGGAAGGTGAGAGGCCAAGCAAGGAGTTGAGCCCAGGCCTGGCTGACTGCAGATCGGGTTCCCCTGACACAAGGGCACACCCCTCCCCGCACTGGGCACCAAGCCCAGTCCAAGTGGTGGCTGGCATGTGGAGGGGCCCACAGACATCTGACGAGGTACCCTGTCTGCAGCAGCACCCACGTTGCCCACAGGGCTGGCAGAGGAGGCCTACTTCCAGCTTAGATCTTGAAGGCAGGAGCCAAGGCTTCCACAGTCAAACCCACACCCCAGCTGCCTGCACTGAGGGAGTTCTCTGCGGCCTTGCCTCCATCTTGGTCTGGATCCAGGGCCCCATGATGTTGGCCTGGCTGGCAAACTGCCGGCGGAGGTGCTCGTTGGACTGCTGCTTCCTCTGTTCCTCCAGTAGGGCCTGGTCCCTCTTTGGCACCAGCTGCTGCACCTGGGGGGTAGGGGGGTGGGGTCAGGGGAGCCCTGCTGGGCCCAGACCCCTTTTCCCCAGTGGAGGTGACGGTCTGGGAGAGTGCCGGTGGTATAGGGTTGCGGGGCATCGGGGCAGCCCACCTTCTCCCACTTAGAGTTGATGATCTGGGGGGTGACGGTGGTGTAGGGGTTGCTGCCCAGCAGCTTGATGTGGTTGCTCTCGGCGATGCGTTGGGCCTCCCCATGGATGGCCAGGATGGCCTCCCGCTCTTTGTCAGCATCCGGCAGGGTCGATTTGAACTGGTCGTGGGCTGAGATCAGGCCCTGGAAGAAGGGGGGCGTAAATGGAGTCCCAGAGTTGGGGTCACCCTGGGGGGCAAGGCGGGGTGGGGTGGAGGCAGACCTCGATCTCCTCAATGGTATGGACGATGAACATGTCCTGCAGGTCCTCCATGGCGCTCTCCATCCAGTTGTTGAAGGGCGCCGCCCGTTTGGCATACTCCAGGTGCAGCTGGTCAATGGTCTCCAGCTGCTTCTCTGTTTTCTGAGGGGCAGGGGGCAGTCAGTAATCAGTGTGCCCCCTTCTCCAGCCTCGAGGCAGGGGCCCCCTCCAGCCTCACCTCCAGGGCCTCCCGGCGGCTGTGGGTCAGCGAGCCCAGGGCATCCCACTGGTCACAGATCTTCTGACAGCGGGTGTTGACATTGTGGGAGTCGTAGTAATCCAGTTCACTGCAAGCGGGGTGGGAGCTGTGAGATCCCTAAGGTGTCCGGGCCCACCCTCTTCAAGGTCCCAATGGGTCTCCAGCATGTCAGTTAGTGGCCCTCTGATGTAGGCCACAGACCACTCCATCCCCCCACTCCCTCACCCCAGGACATGCTGGGATAAAAGGGTAGGGCTCCCAGGTCCTCTGGCATCACCAATCCCTGGCGGAGAGTCCCCGAGATGGGTGGGCTCCCTACAGGGGACCTGGTCTGGGACATGACATGAAGTGACATTAGAAAAAGAGCCATGGGGCTGAGCCCCGGTGGCGTAGTGTTTGTGTGCAGGACTGCGGCCCACTGGGATGGAGGTTCGATTCCAGCTCCACGGAGCAAAGCTGGGCCTCCTACTCCCACCACCTGAGGGCAGTGATGCCGCCCCCCCCCCCAAAAAAAAAAAAAAAAAAGAAAAAGAGCCATGGACATTGACAGCTGAGAAGCAAACACAGGGGGTTGTCCTCGGTGCCTGGCATGAATGGGCAGGCTACACACCGCTCTGGGAGCAATTCTGGCCTCTGCCATCCCGCCTGCTGAGTCTTTTGAATTCACTCATTTATTTAATGGGTATGGAATAATTAAGCTACGTTGCTGGCCTGCAAGCTCAGGATTCCCCAGTCTCCTTCTAGGCAACCGAGAAGTGGGGTCAGGGGCTGCCATGGGGTTCTGACTCTATGCAGGCCAGGGGGGCCATCTCTGGAGGTCACTGCGCGAGGAAACTCCCACAGCCTTGTCACTGTGCACTTAACCGGGTTTGCCACCCTGAGCAGCCCAATGGCCTCAGCCCTGGGAAGGCGCCTGGGGGTGGCAGGAACAGGGTGCAGCGACCAGAGGAAGAGCAGGCAAGGTCTGGGGAGCCAGCTGTGTGACTCGGAGCCTCTGGGCTGGGACAGAGCACCCGCTGAGAGCTCGTGAGCTTTCCTTCTTGGTAACAATCAAGGTCTAGCGAGACTGCCCAGACTCACCCTGGCAGCTGTGGGGTCCTCGTGGGAATGAAGGACACCCCAGAAAGCACCCCCCCATATCTGTCCTCCAGGATGACGGTACACAGCTGCCTGTTTTCCAGCCTTAGCCTGGCCTATCATTTCTCTTCCATCAATTTCCTGCCAACTTCCAGGGGCCCCCTCCAGGACACTGGTCCCAGGAGGCCCAAGGCTGTGCCCATCTGTCAGCAGGCTCTGTGTGAGGCGCCTGAAACCCACAGTTGGGGCGCTGTGGCTCCCAGGTGCAGGGCAGCGGCGTGGGTCAAGAGGAATAGCCCTTTGCCAGCATGCCCGTGGGTGCAGACAGGCCGTGGAGGGGTGGCGGGCAGGGTGGCTCTCACCGTGGAGCAGAGCAGCCGGCTATTTTGGGCACGGCACACAGATTTTCCATGAAGTCGCGGCTGGGACCTCTGCTAAGGCGCTCTGGGCTGGCCACCACCGAGGACTGAGGCCCCATTCACCAGCTTCGTTGCTGAGTGTACTAATTGTGCACACAAGTTTATCTGGCTGGGCGGGGGCAGAGGGGCGCGAGTCTGCTGCCTGGGAGCTGGCACAATAGGCGTATTCTGAGCAGCCGAGGGAAGGGGCCAGTGCAACAAGGGCTCACTGTGCAGCTGGCTCCCCGGGGAGCAGGCTAGCGGGCCGGAGCCCAGAGGCCCAGGGCCCCGGTAGGCAGGGGCCGGCTCAGGAAGGGTGCAGCCGGCTGGGCCAGGAGCTGACACGTACTTGAGCTCCTGGGCAATGGCGGCGATCTGCTCCACGCGGTCCTGGTGCGCGGCCAGGTCGCTCTCGAAGGCCTCATGCTTGCGGATCAGGGCTTTGATGTCAGACAGGGTGGCCGTCTCGTAGTCCCGGTGCTTCAGCATGGCTTCTTTGCCTGCGGCAGGGGTGGGGAGCAGGGTCACACCACAGGGGCTGGCTGCTGGGAAGGTGGACACTTTTCGGGACCCTCTCCCTGGGCCTCTGTGGATCGACAGGTAAGCCCAGCTACGGCCTGGAAGGAGCTGGGTCACTCACACCTTGGGGCAAGGGGACCAAGGACAGACCCTCCAACCCAGTCTGCTGACTGAGAAATGGCCGTGTGTATCTTGGCAGAAGGGAGCCCAGCTCTCAGCAGGGCTCCTTTGGGTGGGTCTCATCACATACCCATAGAACATACCTTCATCCTAAGGGGCACCCAGCCCCCCTGGGTGGGGTCCCATCACACACCTACAGAACACACCCTGCTCACTGGGGAGGGGGTGGACAGCCAGGCCCATTTGCCTGGCCCTTTGAAAGCTGGAGGAAGGCGCCATTTTGGTGTGGAGCCTGACTAATTATATGTCCCCGGAAGGTGTGAGGTACTGCAAGAAAGCCTGCAGGGGCCCGGCTTTAAGCAGGACATGCCAGGCTACCAAGGGCTGGCCAGCATTGAGGCCCCGCTCTCCTTGGCTTTGCCTGGGCCCTGCTTGGGCCAGGACCGTGAGGTGGAGGAGGCTGGCAGGAGTGGCCTTGGCACCTGTGAGGCGTGGCGCCAATGCTCTGCACCTCAGTCCCGCCAGGCCAGTCTGTCTGGCGCCCACACCCACCTCTGCTCTGGGCCGGGCTGGGCATAGGCACGTGGGAGGTGGGCAGCCAGGGAGACGACACCACTGGGCCTGCCACCCCAGCCTGAGGGCAGAAGGCTCAACCACAGAGGCAAGCTCGCATTCTCTCTCCAAATTGCTTTCTCAGAGGCTGGGAACCAGCATCACCAGATGACTACTCTCGGCTTGGCAGCGTGTCAGCAGGGGCTCCAGGGGTGGGCCCGGCACCCACACGGGAAGAGGGACATGGCCCACAGCTGCCTTGGATGAAGCCAAGTGGCAGCCAGAGGGCACAGGGACTTGTATCTTTTACCCTCCCCCAAGACAATCCCAGACTCTCCGAAACAAGCCCACATGGCTCCTTGCCCAGGCGCCTGCGGTGAGGATAGTGAGGCCACTCAAGGTGACCACGAGGGCCAGCACAGCCCGTCCGCCTCCTGCTCTGCACGTCGGGGGCTCAGAAGACAAAAGGCTCCAGGTCTTGGGAATAAGCGAGGACAGGCCTGCCTGCGGGTGAGTGGGGGGTGTCTGGGCAGATAAGGAGGGCAGGGCAAGATGCCAGCGCACCTGTGGGGGAGGCGGTGCCAGGTGGGGCATATGGAAGCTGAGGTGTAACAGCCTGGAACTAGCCCAGCGCTGACCTCAGGGGAAGGTCAGAGTGGGAGCCCTTCTCAGGGGTGGTGCTGGGTGGGCCCTGCCTCGAAGCCCAGGAGAAACAGCACATTGCCAGCACGTCAGTTCTACAGACCAGGGAAGAACTGCCAACTCCTCAGAGGAGTAGAAAGTCTCATCTTTCTCCAGCAGAGATGGTGGGTTTGAACTGCTGACCTCGAGGCTAGCAGCCCAGCAACGTGAAGGGAATCTAGAACACCCTCCCAAGATCCTGCACCAGGTGGGACAGGAGAGCAGGCGGGCCCTGGGGCAGAGAAGCAAGCAGCTCTGTGCCCAGCCCCAAGAGGCTCGGCAGGGTTGCTGACTGAGCAAAATCAAAGGCTGCCCACCCCCGAGGTGGGGGCTCAGCCCACACCCACCCCTCCCCCAGGTGAGGAGGACAGACACAGTGCCATTTCTGCTGGACACGAGCAAGCTGCCTGAGGCTGGCCCCACTGACA
>PVJH01044709.1:0-12841 GCA_004026705.1 Nesogale talazaci | reverse complement strand
GGGAGGGGGAGGGAGGGGGAAGAGAAATGGGTAGCTGGTGCTAGGGGCCTAAGTGGAGGGAGGATGTTTTGAGAGTGATGATGGCAATGAGTGTGCAAATGTGACCTGCATACAATTGATGTATGTATGGATTGTGAGGGGAGGTGTATGAGTATCCAATAAAATGATTCATCTAGAAAAAAAAGGGGAAGGAGAAAGAGGAACTTATACCAAGGACTCAAGTGGAAAAATGTTTGGAAATGAATGTGGCAACATGTGTGCAAATGTGCTTGATACAGATGATGTATGGAATGTTATAATAGCTGTAAGAGCCCCCAATAAAATTATTAAAAAGAGAAATTATCAAGGGTTCATGAGGGAGGGAAAAATGAGGAGCTGATACCAAGGGCCTAAGTAGAAAGAAAATGTTTTGAGAATGACGATGGCAACAAATGTACATATGTGCTTTGCAGACAATGGATATACGCATGAATTGTGTTAAGCGTTATATGAGTCCCCAATAAGATGATTTAAAAAAAAAAATTAGGTGCCTTGGCTGATATTCAGGTTGGTTTATACTCGAGTATATATGGTGCATGACGAACAATGAGTACAAGGAAGAAGAAAATGTTCTGGAATTGAATGTGGTGACAACTGGACAACTCTTCTAGGTATGATTGAATTGTATGACATGTGGATGAAGTGCTCATAAAACTGTTTTTAAAAAATGGCATCTCCATGCTGAAAAGCTTGTAAATAAAATCAAGTAAAAGTATGTAACAGACACAAGTGCTGGCATGAGCTATTTCCTGTCAAGTCCTTACAGACAGCAGGTGCTAACTTCTGCTCTTTGTTGTCCAGGGAGCACAACATGCCCTTGTCTTCAGGATAAAAGGACTTGGAATTCTGAAGAAAAGCAGGTTTCCACTATGCGTACTACTGCCTGCAGGGCTGATCTTGGCTATGAGGCAAGGTTCTTCAAAGGAAATCACTGCTGGGGCTGAACCCCGGTGGCATAGTGGTTGTGTGCGGGACTGCGACCCAGTAGCTTGGTGGTTCAAATCCAGCAGCAGCTCTCCAGGAGCAAGGCTGGGCCTCCCACTCTCACTAGAGGGCAGTGATGCCCACTCCCATCCCCCCCCCCCCAAAATAAAAAAGGAGATCACTGCTAAGGCCAGCATATGCCATTAAAATACATTCTCAGAACATTCTCTTAGGGCAAGAGGGTGACTCATAATATTACTTTAGATTTAAGTCAACATTTAATTTATGTTCCAAGTATTTAAATTATATTGAAGGCATCTGCATCCCCTCAGAGAAAAAGGAGATAGGTGATAATTTCTGATCTCTGAAATGAAGCACCGTAAGAATTTGGCTCCTTGGGCTCCTACCCCAGGCTATTTGAACACCTAATAAAAGAAAGACATCATTGGTCTAACGACTGCCTTTTTGAAGAACTGCCTTTTTGTGCCACGTTAAGGCACTGAGCATGTGATCACTGAGATGTGATCCTTGGGACATATTCTGTATCGTTACCGCATGAACACCATAAACAGTGATGAATGGCAATATTGCTGGAGTCAAGGCAGTCCCTAGCCCACACATATCTAGCATGCATACTTACACGACAGACGTGACGTTGTTAGCCAGAGAGCTTTCATAGTACGGGATACCTTTACTGATTACAACGCTGATCGGGCCACCCAAAACGTTGGACACCACTCCTGCGTGCACACCAGCCATGCACAAAGGTGACGACTTAAGAGAAAGAAGACAGGGTTAGTTTGACATTTTCTTGTGGTAATTTATGTTTTGGGGGCATCACTGCCCTCTGGTGGTGGTGGGAGCTAACCAGTCTTACTCCTGGAGAGCAGCTGCTGTTTTTGAACTGCCAAGCCCGTGGGCCGTAGTCCCCCACTTAACCACTACGCCACTGGGCTCAGCTTTGTGGTAATTTATGCAACAAGACATGACACTTCCGTAAAATGCTAATTAATCTGGGTAGTGTTCTCAGTCAGCCAGGACCAGATTATTAATGCTATAACAAAGGAAAAATTTTAAGAAAGACAAAACAACCTTACAAAAAAGAAAATTTACAGTCACAAGAAAGATATACTCTACCCACATACAAAGCTAATCTGGAGTTTACGACTTTACAATTAGCTTAAGTAACTTACATCTCGATAGCCATGAGGAATCGTCCCAGATATCTCAGCAAAAGGAAGCAGGCAGCCAGCCGGGCAGTATTTACTGAAAGAGGAGAGCAGGGAAAATAATCGATGCTTCCTGGAGAAAGGACTGAAAGACACCACATATACTCTGTTTATGTCTGGTGCAAATAGCCTTCGTGTACCAGTCTTACACTGTCTTTGCCGTGATGTGCACTCTCCTCTATGATGTACAGCTACAGGGGCAGTGAGGTGGGGATCCACTAATGGCAAAGGTCAGTTGTTTGAGCCCACAGCCTGCTTCCTATGAGAAAGATGAGACAGTCTGCTTCCACAAAGGCAGGTAGCCCCAGAAACCGTATGGGGCAGTTCTACTCTGTACTATGGGACCCCTGTGAGCTGGAATTGACTCCATGCTGGTGGGTTAGTGTGTTACTAACACAACCCACGTTATGACTTTTACTAAAGATATAGAAGATAAAATTTGGAAAGGTTTACTTATTGCTTTCTCTTTCCCTCCATTTAGAGAAGTAAGAGAGTATCTTCTCTCAGGTTTTACGTATAGGCTATAATTTATTTTTCCAATAAATTCAGGACGTATGAAAAAGTTTCACATTATCACCATAAGATTAACCACTTTTAAAAATGCCTTTCACACTTGGGAAGAAAAAAAAACACTTTACAAAAAATCTTAAACCTTAAAAACTTCCCTGTCAGAGGGAAGTGCCTACCCGTGAAGGTCTGGAGGGAGCTACTCGGTGAAACAGGCTCATGTGAGAGGGGGTCAGAGAGAGAGGCAGGGCCCGATCGCGCTGCGGCCTTGCAGCCTATGGGACGGAGTCTGGATGATACGTCTAAGTAAAACAGAAAGGGGAAGCCACGAACAGGGTTTGAGTGTTTACACCCAGAACCTGCTTTGATTTTTATAACAGCTTATTCTGGCTCCTGGGATGAGGAAGGAAGCATGCATGTGACCTGAGACACCATCCACCAGGCAGTCCGCGGGATATAGAGGGAAGGGATTGAATGCTGGAGGAGAGAAAGGAGGAAGAGGGCTTTCCTCTCCAATGGCAGCCTGCCATGAATACCAAGGTTACCTCGGCTCAGTGCACCTCCTTTAAGTGCCCTGTGGGAGAGACATAATCTGGTGCCAAAGGAACTTGAGAGGATTCAGAGTGAAGGGCTGGAGTCTCTCCTGTCAATCATGTCCCAGCCAGTGAGGCCTCTGTGTGGGCATGGCCTTCTCTTGTGAACTCTGGGAACTCTTGGATTTTCCCTCCTTGGAGGTGGGACACACTCTCTCTCCTCACTCCCTTGGAGACCCTCTACTGAGAAGACGCCTGGCACTACTGGCTGATAGACTGCGCCCTGTGAGCTGGAGAAGCCACATGGACCTACCCTGAAGCCAGAGAAGCCAGAGAAGGCACATGGAGATCCTGGCAGGGCTGACATTCTTACAATGCCACTGGATCCAGAAGACTTCCCACTCACTGGCCTGTGATCTTCCTGCGTGTGATTTTTGAGTCTGCAGAGGACTTTATAAATTGGTATTGAGCATATGGGCTAATATTGGACTAATGGACTTGATCTGGACTGGGTCGGGATGTCTTCTCAATATTCAACTGCCCTTGAATATAAACCTCTTTCTTAGTCACTTTGGAATTTCTAAGAATTTCTTTCCCTAGTCTACCCAGACTGACACATGCCTGTTTGAAGAAGGCGCCCTTCCAGATAGAACCACCCTTGAGGATAAAATTAAGGTTCATTGGGGCGTGAAAGGAATTTGGACAGTCTGTTAACTGTGAGAACAGTTTTGCTAAGGAGAGAGATTCTGCACACATGGTGAATGGGTGGGGATGAGGGTGGGAGCGAAGTGAAAAAAGGCAGCTGATGTCAAGGGGTTCAAGAAGAAAATGTTTTGAAACGGATTTGTCATCGCAATTGTACAATCCTGCTTGATGTGACTAAACTGTGAAATGTTACTATACCTGTAAGAGCTCCCAATAAAATGATTAAAAAATACTTGTGAGCTTACAACATGGAGAGAACCCAGAGCCACTTCCAAGTGGAGTCCATACTGGGAAGCAACAAGGAGTGGGATGGATGAAAGGGCTGAGCGCTACCTTGAAGGACTTCTTCCTCCTGCCCTAAGCAGGGTGACGACTGGCTAGCTCATCTAGAACGTAACTTGGCGGCAAGGTGAAAGGTAAGAGCAAGCCAGCAAAAGTCAGGAGTGTGGCTGAGCCCCAGTGGCATAAGTGGTTGAGTCTGTACAGGACTGCGGTCTGTGGGCTTGGCGGTTCAAATCCAGCAGCGGCTCTCAGGAGCAACACTAAGTAGCTCCTACGACCACCAGAGGGCAGTGATGCCAAAAAAAAAAGTCAGGAGTGGAAGCCCCAGTAGAAATCCATTCTCCTCTCACCAAGATCAAGGGCATGAAACAAGGAAATTGTGATAACGATGCTGGGTGGCAAAAAAAAAAAAAAAAAAAAAAAAAGTAGCTCTCTATATTTAATAGCCATTTTGACAGACTTTATAAAGCAACGAGCTTTTTTCTTTCTTTTTTTAAAGCATAATAAGAGATACTTCTTTTGGGGAGACGACCCAAATGCTACAACTACAGCAAACTTCAAAACATGGCAACTAAATGGCTGTAAGTGAGCTGTCATTTCCTGTCATCTTGGAACAATGAGGATGTGCCAAGCAACACACGTGCAGGCTAAGTGTGTGCACAAGGGACAAATGGACAGACGAGGAGGACCTTCATTTCCCACAGCTCCTGCCGCACAGCTAGTAGCACCATAAAATAACGGAGTTTTGTTTTCTCGGTTCTTGACACCCACATGGAATCAGTGTCTGCACGTTCTGCCTCGCTGCTCTTGGTATTAGGGGATTCCCCAGATACCCCAGCTCTGGGAGCACAACAATCTTGGACTCCATCTCCCGTGTCTCCTGCTCTCTCTTTGTCTTCCTCAGTGGATTTAGGGCCACCATCAACGCAGGATGATCTCATCTCAAGATCCTTAACTTAATTACATCTACAAAGGCACTATTTCCAAATAGGGTCATGTTCACAGGTACCAGGGATAAGAACTTGGACAATATATTGGGGGGTGGGGGAAAGGGGAGGAACAAAATTTTACATGAGAGTTACATTTAAGCAAATTAAAACAAAGTAAGGAAGCCACAAATCCAGCCATACCTGAACTCGGGTTCCAAAAAATTAGACGCAGTGTCCAGACAAGTAATTAGATCTAGGGGTGGAGGGAAGAAAGAAAAAACCTAATTCAGTAATACATAAATGTATCCTTTGTAGGTTACACACAAGAGAAGAGGGCTAATTCTGTGAGTCTAAATAACTGTTACACAAAATGTGGCCCACAGACAGGACCAGCAGCATAGGTATCTTCTGGAACCTTATTAGAAAATCAGATTCTTAGATTAATAAAATTTAAAAATGTCTGTGTGGTTCCATAAGTAGGCATGTGTAAGTAAGCACACTTATAAATATACGTGTGTGTGTAGAAGTTTCATGTGGGCAGATGAATATAAATGTATGGGAAAAATATATATGTGTGTGTGTATATGTATTCATACATGAAACAATGGAGCACAGTTCTAGATAATTCTCAGACATAACGAAATACCTTATGGTTCTGGGCTACTGCCTTTGAGGGCTTAAGAAGGCAGTCTTGTGAAGGAAGCTGGTGTTTTGGCTTAACATAGTTCAGAGAGATAATGTTCTGTTTGAGTAGCATACTTGGGGGCATCTTAAAAGCTTGCAAGGAGTCATCTAAGATGCAACTTTCAGTCTCTACCTATCTCAGCAAGAGAGACAAGAGGAAGATGCAAAGATGTCTACGGGACTAAGTCTACATCTGCCATGGCCTCTAACTTAGTGGGCTTCTAAGTCACTGCCATCGAGGCAAGGCTGTCTTACAGTGACTTTTTGTGAGTATCTATGACAGGAGAGGAAAGCGCTATCTGCCTTCCACACAGCAAGTTGCGGTTTCAAACCACTACCCTACCACACCCTTGTCATCAACAGGTAATTCCTCAGTCTGCCCCTGCAATGAATAACTTTTGTACTGTAGCCCATAATCCTAAATAAAGTATAGGTATTTGCTTTTGCAAGCCCCAAGGGTCATCCCAGTGCACTCAAGAGGGCTGTTCCACCCGCTTTGGGAGATGCTAGTCTACAGTCTGATCTCCGTGGGAACCCAGAAGAACTACGTGGTGCCCTGCCACCTTCTTCACCCGTTTCTACAAGGGACACAGTAAGACGGCCCAGAAAAGAATGAGGGAAATGTAGAACGAATCTGAAATTCCTTAAAAGAAAAAAAAAAGTCGCACTTGCAGGACCTATCAAAGAAGAGAGGAACATGAAAACGATTGTCCAAGGACATGCTCTGCCTTGGGCAGCTCAAAGGAGTCATCACTCACAATCACTCAGCGCCCTCGAGTCAAGTCCGACTCACAACGAGCCTCTCTGTCGGGCAGAGGGCAGCTGCCCCTGTGGGCTGCAGACTGTAAATCTTCATGGGAGCAGCAAGCGTCATCTTCCTCCGGGGGAGTGCCTGGGGGGTACGACCAGCTGGCATGACAGCTAACAGTCCACTGTGTGGCATTAGAAGGCAGTGAGCACATATAACTCGATAGTGAAGAAAAGAGAACGCAAAAAGGAAGGAATGCCGTTCATCGATCATATGGCAAAATATTTCAGGGTTTTCTAACAGTTCCAAACTTAGTAATATCCCTAGGCACCACAATTGATTTCCTACACAGACTGAAGAAGAAAAAATAATTCCAAACTGTTGCAACATGTAGTAATTGTAAAGGCAGGCAAGTATTTCTTGAAATATTTAACTAATTACCATGAAATGCTATAAAACCTGGGGTCGATGAACACAGAGGCATAGCAAATAAAACAAGTGGGGAGCGGGGTACAGCGAAGGGGGGTGGGATTTAAAGGGGCTTCTACAAGGAGTCCGTGTATGAAAAGAATGTTTGGAAACTGATTGTGGTAGCAATTATACATTCTACTTAATGTGATTGAAATTTGGTAGGATACTTGTATTAAATCCCAACTAAGCATTTTTTATGAGATGCTATACATTGACCTTGTCTTACAAGGTCATTCGTCCAAGAAAGCAGCTGAAAAAGAGCAAACAATAGTACAGCGTCTTCAAATGTAATATGATACTTTATAGTTAAAAAAATCAATTTTTAATATCTGCAAATAGGATACACTTTTGACTGCCAGCATCAGCTCTTTCTGAGGTTGAAGGAGTATGCAAGGTATCTATTGATATTTTGCTCAATGAATACTGAGTTTTATTGCTCGTGAGCGAAATGAAAGGCGTTTCCAGCAGTGCCAGTGGCCATCTTTGATGCCAGTGGGCCTCCACGGCCACAAGGTGCACTGAGACCCAACTGATGCCATCTACCCTGAAGAAAGCTGAGCCTGAGCGCTGACAGCTGTGCTGGTGCGAGACAGTACAAACCATCAAACTCTAAACTTCTTGTACTAATTTACCAGAACAGAAAGGGGGGGAAAAAACGCTAAGAAGCCAGACGCTGTATTCCTCCCATTTTTTTCTCCCATTATAAAATGCTTTTTAGAAAATAATTTTGTGAATTAGGTGGGAGGATTACATTTCAGAGTATCAGTTCTGTATTTGGGAATTCACCTAATTTCCCATAGCCTGCTGGGAAAGGACATCTTGTCTCCCTAATTCGCACCTATCTGCAGACTTACCAGGTGGGTATGTGGACAGCTACTTTGTCCATGTACCGGAGGACATGGGATAAGGTTCATCGTGCTGCCAAGCTCTCTGTTCAATGTCACTTTTCGACCTGCTTCCATGCTGGCAACCCAGCACTGATTTGGAGACTTGTACATTTTGTTCAAGGAAATTTAGAGATAAACAAAGTGTCTTTTGATCCAGAGTTAATGAACACTGATCGACTACACAAGCACTAAGTTTCAGATGCTATCCTAGGTATTTTTACATGATCCTCTTAGGTGCTGGTGATGATGCCTGTGCTACACGTACGAGTTCCATGTCATCTGTGGCAGCCCAGTCCACAGACGGAGCTCAGGAACTTGTTTCTTAGTGAAAAAAATTCAATGCCTTTACTATGGAAGATGTAGGTGTGGCTCTGCGGCCTAAACAATAAACTATGGGTTTTGGTGGACTGTAGAGTACATATGGTTAATTATGTCAAACCATATGCTCTCTAGCCTAAATTCCTACCTATTAAAATAATGGACATAAGACGTCATCAGGATCCAAGACACTCCTGAATACAGACACATTAATGTTAAGTAGCTGTGGATGAATGCAGCCACGACGTGTCCAGGATGATAAAATATGCTCTGAGTGCCTCCACCGCAGTGCTAAAGTAGCTCAAAATGAAAACAGAGAACATGGAAAGCATTAAGACGCTCCTAGAATTCTTGATATGCAAGCTTGGAAGATGCTCTCCAATGAATGCTATCTAATCAAAGTTCACATGCTTCTTTGTGTTCGCTGTCTAAGCAGAGCAATTAATTTTAGATATGCTTACTCTGTAATATTAGTAACACTTATTAGAACATTTTCTTACAAACTGATAGTGAAACAGAGATATTCTTGTTTTTTTATCAAATACTTTTATTGGGGGCTCTTAAATCTCGTATCACAATCTATACAGTCATCCACTGTATAGAAATGTGTCAAGCACATTTCTACATATGTTGCCATCATCATTTTCAAAGAATTTTCTTTCTCCTTGAGTCTGTGATATCAGCTCATTTACCCCATGCATCCTTCCCTTCCTCATGAACCCTTGATAAATTATAGATAATTTTCATATCTTACATCATCATCCTCTGTCACCCTTCACCTACTTTTCTGTTGTCTGTCCCCCTTGGAGGGGGCTAGATGTTGATCCTTGTGATCAATTTCCCCTAGTAGCCTCCTAGTATGTCTATTCTCATTGTTGGTCCTAAGGGGGTTATGTAGCCTGCATTCCCCATGTTTTAGACTCTTCTCTGCAGCAGTGTATATGTTCTGGTCTAGTCCGATCTATATGGTAGAACTGAGGTCAGGATAGTGTGGGGGGAAGCATTTAAGAACTAGAGGAAAGTTGCATATATCATCAATGCTACACTGTACGCTGACTGGCTTGTCTCTTCCTTGTGACCCTTCTGTAAGGGATGCAGAATTGCCTACAGAGAGGCTTTATGTCTCCACTCATCACCCCCACCTCCATTCACATTGGTATGAATTTGTTCTGAGTCTTAGATGTCTGATCCCATTAGCACCACATGATCACACAGGCTAGTGTGCTTCTTTCCTGTGGGCTTTGTTGCTTCTCAGAGAGTCACTTGTTTATCTTTAAGCCTTTAATACCCCAGACACTGTATCTTTTTATAGCCAAGTACCATCAGCTCTCTTCACCACGTATCTTATGTACCCATATTGTCTTCAGCGATTGTGTCAGGAAGGTGAGCATCACAGAATGCTGGATTATTAGAACAAAGTGTTCCTGTCTTGAGGGAGTATTTGACTCGAGGTCCATCTGCTACCTTATTTCTTAGCCTACAGCTATAAGTACATGGATCTGTTCCACTATCGTTCGATAAATATATTATGCATATTCTTACATTGTGGGTGGACAATCATTTTTGTGTATGACACCTCTAGATGTCTTCATGTAAATTGAGAATTAAGAAAACTGTACTAGAACGATTTAAGAGTTTTAAAATGCTTGCCAGATAAGACAATACTAACAATTAGGAATAAAACAATACATTAAAATATGTATCATCACTTAGACAAGGAAGTGCTTTGCTTCTAACTGGAAAGTTGGTGGTTTGAAGCCATCCAGTGGCTCTATAGCAGAAAGGCCTGGTTCCATAGAAATTTTAGTCAAGAAAGCCTTATAAAGCATCTCTACCCTGTCACACAGGACAATCAAGTCCAAATCAATACCATGGCACCCAGCAACAACAAGCCGGATAGAGAACAAAACAGGGAACTCTCAGATTACTGTACAGTAAAGGTAGTAATCCACGAATGGAACGAACGTAAAAATTAAGAACACTCTCTGTCAGAAACAATTAAGTAGGTATATAAATCTGTACTTTCTTAAGGAGTTCTTTTTTCCACCCTGCTTCATTGACAAGTGGATGGATGCAGTTTGTGTAAGCAGAAAGAACAGAAACTATCTACAGGAAAAGTGGCTAGAGTATGTAACAATCAGAAATTTGTTATACCATTGGTCTCGTTTAACTCTAAAAATAATCCATCATATGGCCATAAGAACCTGCCAAAATAGGACTATTCTTCAGGCTCAGCTGCTCACACTCTTAAGCACACTGTCATCAGGGTCTAAGGAGCCCATAGACAATGAATGAGCAAGTGTCTGTGAATTCCAATTAGAAGGAATGTTCACAGATACATAAAGTATTTTTACTTCATAGTATTTGCAAAAATATCGTCCTTTTGGTGAAAGTATACCAGCAAAACAGGTTCTCGCTCAACATTTTCTACTCATATTGCTGAGTGACGTAGGGGACATGCTTGACAGGTAGCCACGTTCTCAGTTGATTTCCTTCCCTATGTCCCATTCCCAAGGAGGCAGTCTCATTGCCTCTTCCTGATGTGGGGTAACCGCAGACCTCTTACTCTTCTAAGCATACTTTTACAAAAGGGCACAGTACTGAGGGGCTGACTCTTTTTCAACCAGCTTACTTAGCTAATGACGTCAGAGGATAGTTTGGGTCCATTGTCCACGTGACATTTTAAACTACTTACTATCTTCTTCCCTGCAAAATAAAGTTAAACTTTAGATTGGATTGACCATAATAAGGTTCTGGACTGGTGAAGTCTGAAGTTTGTAACAGGACCTACAAAATGGTGGTTTCTTTCTACATATAAGAAACACCATTTACTAATTATAAATGCACACACAGAGATCGGTTTATGGCACAGATCAAGGAGAGGATGCCTTGAGGGCGTGGAAGTGTTGAATACTATCATATGCATGCCTTCTGAATCCACAGTTCTATATAGTTCATGTTACTTAAAATGTAATCAATCAATTCATACTCCCCAGAAATGCTGAGTTCCTTTCAGACATTGGATATTTGGGGGGAAATGTTCGAATAAGAATTCAAGACAGAAATTTGCATTATTCACCAATAAAATTTATATTCTTTTTCGAGTCCAGTGGTAAATACTATGGCTTAAATTTTATTTTTTAGAATGAGGATGCCAGGACCTCAGAATGATTGGTTCTGCACCGGATTTGCAGTACCTTGAGTGTTTCACACTGTGATAGTGACAGGATACCCATGATCTGGGCATGGTCACAAAAGTCTTTCACTGTGCCCGTCCCCCCACCAAAAAAAAAAAAAAAAAAGTTTTTCACTGTTTCAGGAAGTCTAGTTAGAAGTTACTGCAATTATACCAGATCAGAGTAGACTATGAATCCTTTCATAAAGATAGGAGATACTGATTAACATTCATTTACTGCAATGAGGTTTACTGGTGAAAACTGAGATCATGAGAAGTTAAAAAAAAAGGCTAGAAATAACTACTGAAGATCACTCTGCATAACAAAGAGGAAGGACACCAGAAAGGTTATAAAAACCAGAAGCCGGGATGGAGAAGGAAACCTGTTGGAATTCCCTCGGCAGCTGGGCGACAACAAGAGTTCAGCTCGAGAAACGCCCCAGCGGTTTCTGAGACAGAAACTCACTCAACAGGAGCCGTATGTTTGGGGCCTCCTCAAAAGGGCCTCCTCCTGCCAAGAGACTCCCTGCTACAATTTAAAGTCAAGTAGAGTGAACCCTAACCTTTTTGAAATGTTTCCTTTTTGTAGAAATATCTGATCCTAGATTTTTTAAAACGGGTTTAAATATAGAGTTGCATTTACAAGACCACTTAAGTCAATCATGACTGACCCAGTCTCCCCCCAAAACCTCTTAGCCAGCCCCTCCCTTATATTTCTTCCTGCTCCTCTTCCACTCACTCTTCACACAGCAGGAACGAACATGCCACAGAGCAAAAAATGCGAACCAGGCGTCACCTAGTGTATGCACTCAAAACACTCAAAAATACCCAGTCTTTGGCTTTCCTTCAGTAATGTCACTCATTCACACTCACTCCACTCCAGCCCTCCTGATTGGTTTTATCTGGTTGTCATGAGTTTCCCTGAAGCTCTTTCCTGACACTCTCCCCTGCCTTGTCTGTTTAGAAGCTCCAGCTCATCCTTGAGTTCTCAATGGAAAGGCAATGTCCTCTCAGAAAACCTAGGTTCTTTCTCAGTCTTCCACTTCTCAGACCCCTCTGGTTTTTAACCCTCCCCCACCCCATTATTGTAAAGGGAAAAGCCTTGGCACACTTTAATGTCTGTTCCCCCCCCCCCACACACACACACCCTGAACTAACCCCCCTCCCTCCTTATGAAGCTGGAACTGTATCTGATTTATTGTCAAATCCCCAGCGCTAGGCATACCGAAGGGAAAGGGAATTGATGAGAACTTAACTTTACAATGGGCTCTTTCACAAAGTAGCCGTAATCAATCACACAACTTGGACAACTGTGTCAGAAACAGTACTATGACATTAACAAACTTCCATGAGGGTAACAAATGCAGGAGGTTGTGGGAATAAGGTTTTTATGATGTATTCATTTCCAAA
>PVJH01044708.1:0-12809 GCA_004026705.1 Nesogale talazaci | reverse complement strand
ACATACAGCCTTTATGGAAATTGATTTGGCGTTATCTAAAACAGATGGAAATTGAGCTACCATAGGATCCAGCAATCCCCCTAATATGGGCATATACCTAGAAGAGGCAAGAAACAAACCATGGCCAGACATCTGTGCTCAATGTTCATTATTTTTAATCACTCTATAATTTTCTTAGAGAAGAGGAGCTTTGTAGAGCACTCCAAGAATGAACTTGGGTTTTGGGAGAATTGTATATAAAATTGATTTCAAAAATAAAACCAAGTCAGAATTCACATTTTTTAAACATAGAATAGTAAATGAATTCATCTGATGGAAAAATAGCAAAAAACATATTCAATTAAAAACAAAAGCTTAGAAGCAGCATAGTGGATCTTGTTAGAAAAATTGATTTTAGCTTCCTTTTGCTGTTTATTATACCTGAATAATCACTACAATCTAATCTATATTAAATGGTAAAATTCCCAAATCAGATGGGACTAAAATTACCATTTTGAAAACTGGATAAATTCCATGATATTTTAGTGCCGTATAGCATTATTGATGTCATAGTTACTTCTATTTGGTTTTTCCATCAATTACCACATATTTCTGGCTTTTAGAAGTAAGTGCCAATGTAAAATATTCAAAGGCCCATAATGTTTTATTAAAAATTTTACTTGAGGACTATTTTCTCTATACTAACCTTATGCAGCATCCTGATGTAGTCCAACATCTTTTTATTTATATTCATGGCAAACATCATTAAGCAGGCTTGAATATCACAAAATTAAGATATATTTTTACAGAAAGTAGTTCCCCAAATTGATCCCTGTGCCATGCAATGGGAGGACATTGCTAGGTACCATACGGTCGGTTCCTACCCCGTAAACTCTCATGCACAAGAGAGGAAAACACTGGTGGGCACGCCACCGTACTTGTAATTCTGTTTGAACCCATTGTTGCAGCCATCATGGCAATCCATCTTCCTCTGTATGCACTGTCCTTCTGTTAAGCATGATGTCCTTCTCAAGGTTCCTCTTAGTAACATGCCCAAAATTTGTGAAATTAGGTAGCCATCCCCTCATTTCTTTTTTCACTTTTTTCTTTCTTTCTTTCTTTTTTGGCATCACTGCCCTCTGGTGGTCGTGGGCGCTACCCAGCGCTGCTGCTGAGAGCCGCCACTGGATTTGAACTGCCAAGCACGCGGGCCACAGTCCCACATTCAACCACTTACGCCACCGGGGCTCAGCTCCATCCCCTCATTTCTAAGAAGCATTCTATCTGTATTTCTTTAAAGACAGATTTGTTTAATTTTCTGACAGTTCTTGGTCTAGTCAATATTCTTCAATAATTATGTTATTCAAATGCATCAACTCTTGTGTGATTTTCCTTATTTCATGCCCTTCTTTCATATGCAAATGAGGTGATTGAAAACGCCTGATTTTGGTCAGGAGTACTTTATTCCACAAAGTGTCATCTTTGTTTTTCAGCACTTTAAAAAGGTCTTGTGTAACAAATTTGCCCAGTGCAATACAGTGTGATTTCTTGACAACTGCTTCCATGAGCGTTGATTGTGGATTCAAGGTAAATGAAATCACTGTCAAGTTTAATCTGTTGTTGGTTGATCATGACATAGATTATAGGTCCAATTGTAAGAATTCTTGTTTTCTTTATATTGCATTATAATCCATACTGAAGGCAATAGTCTTTGATCTTAACCAATAGTGCTTAACATTTTTCTGATTTTCTGTCAGCCAGGTAGTGTCATTTGCCTTCCTCCAGGTTGTTAATGAACCTTCCTCCAATGATGCTGAATTTTTCTTCATCTACTCCAAGTTTGGCGATTATGTTTTCAGCATACAGATTATATACAGGTAATAAAAGAATACAGTCCTTACACACATTTTTTTTTTTTTGCTGAATTTTACGACGCAGCATCTCCTTGTTCTCTTCAAACGACTGCTTTTCATTCCCTGTAAAGAGTCTGCATGAGTAAAATGAAATGTTCTGGAATTCTCATTATTCTCATGTTACCCACAGCTTGTTATGGCCCATACAATTGAATACCTCAACACGGTCAATAAAACACATGTAATCATCTTTCTAATTCTCTGGTTTTAGCCAAGACCTGTCTGATGTTAGCAATGATATATAACAAATCTTTTTCTCAATCCTCTTTGAACTTATGGAAGCTCCCTATTGGTATACTGCTGCAAGCATTTAAAATTATTTTCAGCAGATTTTATTTGCATATGATATTAATGATATTGTTTGATAATTTGCATATTCTATTGGGTGACATTTCTTGGAAATTAGCACAAATATAATATCTTGTGGTTGCTTATCTAAGTAGCTGTCTTTCATGTTTTTAGAAAAAGACTAGAAACATGCTCTAGAGTGCATTTCCAACAAGTCAGTGTTTTGAAACATTTAAAACAGTATTTTGTCAATTCCTGGACCTTTATTGTTGGCTAGTGCCTTCATTGTAGTTTGCACTTCTTCCTTCACCAGCAATGGTTCTTGATCACGTCCTACTTCTTGACATGGACGGATGTTTAGCAATTCTTTTTGGGGCGATGACTGAACCTACCTTCCATAGTCTTTCGATGATTTGTGCAGAATTTCAGTTTTTGCCCATAGAATCTTTTAACATTTCAATGCAAGAGTGATTAATTCCTTTGATTTTTTTTCTTTCAGTCTAACTTATGCAAGGCGTGTTATTTCGCTTTGATTTTGTAACTTCAGGTATTTTTACATTTCATTTTAATGCTTTGTTTTCCTGAGCTGCCCTTTGAAAAGTTCTGTTATTTTAGTTGGTCATTAGTTCCTTTTGCTTTTAGCTACTCTCTCTCTCTCTCTCTCTCTCTCATTTTTGCTTTTTTAAAAAAATAATTTTATTGGGGGGCTCATACAACTCTTATCACAGTGCATCCATCCATCCATTGCATTTGTTGCCATCATCATTCTCAAAAAAATTTCTTTCTTTTCAAACCCTTGGTATTAGCTTCTCAGCTACGCTTATTAAAGAGCAGTTTCTAGAGTATCGTCTGATAGCTACTTTATTGTGCTTTTTCTTTCCTGATTTTTTTAATGACCTTTTGCTTTCTTCATGTATGATGATTGTGATGTCATAGTATAGCTTATCTTGTCTTCAGTCATCAATGCTTTGAGAGTCAAATCTATTCTTGAGATTACCTCTCAACGCAGGTGGGATTTACTCAAGGTTGTGTTTAGGCTCTCATGAATTTGTTTTAATTTTCTTCTATTTCAATCTGAACTCGCATATGAGCAGTTGATGATCTGTTTCACAGTTGGCCTTGGTATTATTTTGTTGTTGATATTGAGCTTCTTTGTCCTCTTTTCAAATACAGTCAGTCTGATTCCTCTATATTCCATCTGGTGAAGATCATATGTACAGTTTCCCTATGTAAACATTATTCAGTTTTTTGAAGAAATCCTTGGTCTTGGAAAATTTATCATGTGATTTTATGCGTCATTTTTCAACTTTTGATTTTTTTCCTGTTTCTCACTTTCACATTCCAATTATCAATAGTGATCAATCTTGTGCACATATTTGGTTAATTTTGGACTCAAGAAGTTGGGAGAATTTTTCAATTTCTTCCTTATTAATTTTGAGGGTTGATGTTGAATTTATATAATAGTTGTATTAACTATTCTTACAGCCCCATAAAGTTTGAAAATTTATTTTGATGATTATCCAAATTATTAATGATTAATTATACATGGAGTACATGCCTTCAAAGAGTAAATTCTTGATTTCTTCCCCAAGAATATGGTTTATTGTGGGTTATTTTAATGATTAAAAACATGATTGATAACTATTTTTAAGGATAATATATGTTGCTATATTTAGGTGCCCTCGATTCTTGGAAACCCCATGTACAATGAGTTCCAACAATTATTTTCTGTGCATAGGATTTTCATAGCATTTTCATTGACTGTGATCCATACATAGACTTTTCTTACAGAGCTTTTTAGACTTTTCTTCAGAATATATTTCAACCTGGGAGTTACAGAATTTTCATCTTGTCCTGAAGATATGTAAAATGTAAGAGTGGTATTCAACATATCAAAAATGTAAGGGTGGTATTCAACACATCAATCAGTTTGATGGTGCTTCCTTATGGGTGAAGTCTTCCCGTATGGAAGACCCTGGAAACTGCCCTACCCCCTTCACTCCCCTGAACTTGATGGTGGTCACTATGGGTAACCTCTACTGCTATTTGAAATGTCAGTGGCATAACTGGCATCAGCACAGCAAATAAAGAAATACAGTAAGAAAAACTAATAGATAAGTGGGGAATAATGTGAAGGTAGACATATCTCATACTTAGATCCATAGTGAATTGTCAAGGAAGAAGCAGTGAAGAAATCAAGCAATGCATTGTACTGGGCAAAACTCCTGCCAAAGCCCTCTTTAAAGTGTTCAAGCACAAAAATGTCACTTTGGAGCCTATAGCAGGTTTGACCCAAACCATAGTGTCTTTGGTAGCCTCATATTCATGCAAAAACTGAATAATGCGACAATGTCAAGGAGTCCACGTAGAAAAAGAATGTTTGGAGATTGATTGTGTACCAATTGTACAATTCTGCTCGACAAGATTGAACTATTGAATGATATGATATAGTAAGGGGTATCCTCTCCAAACCATAATTGTGCTGGGTGGAGCAGAGCTTTTGTAGTATGCTTTTTCTCACTAGGTGAGCATTGTGCAACTCATTCTGAATTAGTGCACCCAGTGGCATCATCTGGGAAGGTTCACTCTGGTCACAGTGAATTTTTTTGTAAAAGCATGTGTGCTTGAACCTTGTTTTTTGCGATGGCCGATTTAAGAGACCAATTTGTGGCTATAGAATTTTACTTCCTGTTTAGGAAAAATGACACAGAAACTGTCATGATGTTGAACACAGCTTACAAGGATAGCGCTATGGGAAAGCTCAAGTGTAAGAGTGATTTACTCATTTCTAAAAAGGTGAAATGTTGATTGATGACAAACCTTGTTCTGGATATCCATCAACTTCCTGAACAGATGAAAATGTCAACTCATAGTGCATTTGGAATTCATTCCACCAGGTCAATCAAGCTTTCTATTTAGAGGTTCTGAAAAGATAATGTAATAGTGTGTGACAAAAAAGGCCTGATGTGTGACAGATGAGGGATTGGTTTGGCACCATGACAATCTACCTGCTCGTGCAACCATCTCAGTGTACCAGTTTTTGGCAAAAAGCAGTTTGCCTTTCTTGCCCCATGCACCTTACTCACCTGATCTCACTCCATGCAACTCTTTTCCTTTCTCTGAATGAAAAGGGACATGAAAGGACAGGATTTTGATGACATAGAAGAGGTGAAAAGAAACAGGGAGGTGCTGTCATCAATCCAAAGATATGAGCTTGAAAAATGTTTTCAAGAATGGAATGGCAGATTCAACAAATGTATTAATTGTAATGAAGAGTACTTTGAAGATGATAATGTTGTTTTGTAGAATATTTAAATGCATACCTTTGAAAAAAGAATCCATTTGGGGGAGGTACTCATGTGTGTGTGTGTGTGTGTGTGTGTGTGTGTGTGTGTGTATTTCCTCTAAAAATACCTGAATAATGAAGACTGAAGAATTTATGTATTTGGATTATAATGTTGATGAAGAATACTGAATATCCACAGTGGTTCTCAACCTGTGAGTTGTGACCACTTTGGGGATTGAATGACAATTTCACAGGGGTGGAAGCGTGGGGAAGGAAGTGGAAAAAAGAGGAGCTTATACCAAGGTCTCAAGTAGAAAATGTTTTGGAAATGATGATAACATATGAACAAATATGGTTGATACAACTGATGTATGGAATGTTATAAGAGCTTGAAGAGCCTCCAATAAAATGATTTAAAAGAAAAGAAAACCTGGCCCTGGGTTGATGCAGTAAGAAATGAAAGGCCTTATTTCATATCAATGGAGTAAATTAGATAAGGTTAAGATAAAATAGATAAGGATTGAAGTTGACCGTTTTAAGAATTAAGTTTGGGATCTGGATCTGCCAGGTTTATACAGTTTCTTATGCTTATTGCTATTGATGTAATGATTGATGATACGATTATTGGAAAATGTAATTTGTAAGCCTACTTGCTTTCAGACATCAATTTGAATCTTGAAATGGATTAGGATATGCCTGCAAAGAAGGCTTTGCAAGGACTCACCCAGTGCTTTAGAAGACTCAAGATATTTACATTAGAAGAGACTTGACTAGGGGGCTGTTGACAGACTGAAGAAAAGAAAAGAGGAATCCTTTGGCTTTTTGAATTTTGAACTAGTGTTTCTGCCTGAAGCTGGAAAAAATGGGAGCCATGAAGGGCCTCTGCTCTCTAGGACTGAATGCTAAAGGAGCCTTCAGGCAACCTGAATTGCTTGCTAGGTGGCCACCTAGATCCACTTGTGGAGTGGAAGTGGGAGAAATGCAGCAAAAGAGTGATGGGTAAGAGTCTGGCCATTGACACCCATGAACCTGGTTCACAGAAACTAGAGAAGAAGATGAGAGTGCGCAGGCTAGCCTGAAGTTCATGACCTAGCTCAAGGGGACTTGGGTTGATGAGAATTTGTCATAGGTCCATTGTTGAAATGCAAGGCAGCCTATGAGAACCATGGTAAGGCTAAGTAAGCCCCCCTCCCCCACCCCACCACTACGTTGACCACAACTTGACCAGGTGAAAGTAAGATTTTTGAGCCTGTGAATTAGTGCATACTAATCTGACTTTATAAATGTCTTATCCTGTTTTGACTTTGCTTATGGATGCAGACTCACATGATTCCAACTGGAATCAAGGTTGTTCACATCAAAAAACATGCTTATCTCCTCAAAGCACTTGGTTTATATAAGGGTGGAGTATAGAAATTGTATGCACAACATTGGGTGGATTGAAGGCATGAAGTGGTTAACTTACAAACTTTCATAGGTTGGGGAATGTATTCATAGGATTATAGGTTTAAGATGTAGGTGTTCCCTGAATTGCAATTGTTAGCCATAGAATATTGTTGCTTTGTTCACTTATAGAATATTATGTTTAAGTGAGCTGGCACAAATTGAATTGTATGCATTTTGGTTTTATCATGTTAGGTATAGATATGATTTTATTCTTTTGTTTGAAAATTATGTACTGCTAAACAGTTGTGTAAAGGTGTCATGTTGACAAGAGGTGGGGTGTGGTAGCTACACAATTTAATGTTAACCTGATAAAACAATGAAGGGGTTGAGTCTAACCTGTCAATCAGGTCACATCTTAATCCCTCCTTGTGGGCATAAGCTTCTCATGAGAATTCTAGCAACTTCCTGTCTCTTAGTTTTGCATTAGAAGAGGTGGATCACTCTCTATCTTTCTGCTTCACCTTCCACATGGAGCTACGCTGATGGCAGCCAGAGCCCTGGTGATGTGTCCACTGCCATTGGATCCACGTGACTCTCCACTCACCGGCTTGTGATCTTCCTGCATTCAGCATCATTGTATGTTCTGTGTGAGTCAAAGAAGAATGTATGGACTAATTTCTGATATATGTGTTAATGTTGGCCTTACTATGGACTTGATATGCACTGGACTGATATGGTTTCTCAAAATGCAATCACACTTTGATATAAAGCTTCCTCTTACATACATATGAGTATCAATGTATTTGTTTCTCTAGTCAACCTGATCTAATACAGTCAGATTTTGCTGCTTATAATCAAGGAGTTTTAACTAAACTACTGTTTTATGCTACTCAGGCATAAGGCAGAAAAAAGGTCTACTAGCATGGTTCTGTTGGTTTGACATAGGAAATAGTAATCTGTGGGAAGGACTGTGGATCACTCTTCATTAAGGCTAGATTCACATTCATATCTATTCATGATTGCTGTGATAAAATGGTCATAGTAATTCTTTTCTTTGCCTAGAATTGTTACAAAGGTTAGATAGATGAAGATGTATAAAACTATATTATAAACTCTAGACTCCTATTTTTATGCTTTGTGTAATTATTATTATAGAGTTGGGGAGTTGACTACCACCTAACCTAACACTTATTCTCCAGTATAGGGGGTCAGAAAGCAGTTTGACAAAATTCAATTATTCATTTACTCAATCACCAGATATTCATTCAGTGTCTGTGTGTTGGAAATTGTTAGGGACAATTGTGAGCCAAAAGAGATGGAGGACCCTATCTTCACAAAGGTTAGTCTGGGTAGACCAGAGAAACAAATCCATAGAAATTCCTATGTGTATAAGAGAGAGTTTTATATAAAGGGTAAATGTACATCAAGAAAGCATCCCAACCCAGTCCAATCCAATCTCATAAGTCCGATATTAGCCCAAATGTATGATACCAATCTATAAAGTCCTGTTTAGACTGATGAAACAAGTGCAATAACACTGAATGCAAGATGATTCCAGGCCAGTGGGTAGAAAGCCTTTGAATCCAGTGGCATTGTAAGCATCTCAGTGCTGGCAGAGGTCTCTACACAGCTTTTCCAGGTCCATGGTTTAGGCTGCCTCAAGGTAGGATCATATGACTTCTCAGGGATGTCTCACAGGGAGTCAGCCTTGTGTCTTGTCATCAGAGCATTGACAAGGGAGTGAACTGAGAGAAAGAGAGAGAGAGAGAGAGAGAGAGAGAGAGAGAGAGAGAGAGAGACTTCCAACTCCATAGAGGAAAATCAAGATTTCCCTGAGTTCTCAAGAGAAGGCCAGGCCTACACAGAAACTTTATTAGCCACAATCTGATTGACAGACTAGACTCCACCTCTTTACTCTTCATCCTCAAATTGACAAGTGGTTATATAACTGCCACAGGTCATATTCTGATGGAGGAGGTGTGAAAACAAGCAGACAACTGCAATGCATGGTGATGAATAAGAAATTCTGAACGTATACAGCACTCACCTCAGCAATGGTAAAATAAATAATTTACTTGGCTTAAGCAGGTCAAGGAGCTTCTGTTCTTGGTTTATGAAGAAGACTAACTTTTCAACACATGCGCAGCAGGAGCAGATATTCCAAGGGGAGAGATTGGCACGCTACATTCAGGGATCCACTTGAAGCTTACGTGTTTGAAGTATGAAGTTCATTCAGATACTGGCAGGAAAGGGGATTTCCAGCTCTAGTTAACACTCCAGATTGCATATGGGTCCCAAACAGTAGGGAACTCTGAATAAAAACTTAAGTGGGAGAGTTCTTCTGCGGCAGTGCCCTATTTTTCTGTGACTCTTTGCTGCTTAGGAGCTGTGGTTATGTTTAGGCACCGTGAACAAATCCACATGGAGGGTGACTGTCGCTGGCACAATTTTCTGCCTGCAGCCCACCCACTGGGAGGGGAGTAGACTCACTCATGAAAGTTGCTCCTATCACTGGTAAAGAAGGAAGTGATACTTTCACACACAATTTTGCTTTCAGTGAGGATTGCTTTCATGCTGAGAATTCAATAAGACCAAATTCCACTGTAACAGCCTAAGCAAATCAACGAACAAGTTGGAGATTAGAAGTGATTGGGATATAAAATGCGGAAAAGGCAGCAAAATGTGAGGAAAGGCAAAAGAAAAAATTAGCTTACCTGACTTCATTTTTCTTATTCTGTTATTTACTTTCTTTAGTTCTCATATTTTCTCCCCCTTATCAGCTAAGTAATTAGGAAATAGATGCCTCAGGTAGAGAGACCCATAGTCTATTCTTCATGGCTGTACATATTAATTTGTGGCAGTGAGTGAGAGAACGGTGGATTTCACCAAGAAACTCTCCCTATTTCTGAACGATTTGATATTATATTAAGTCCTAGTCTAGAACCAACCCTTTACCAACCCCCCCGTCATCAAATCAATTTTGACTTATCCCTACCCTATGTTGGGTCTATGAAGGTATAAATCTTTAAGAGTACAGATAACCTCATCTTTCTCCCAAGGAAGGAAAGTGGTTTTGAAATGCAGACCTTACAGTTGGCAGCTCAATTCTTATCCTAGAGTACCACTAGAATCCTTACAGACTTGATCAAAGGTACCTATACTAGAAAGGTTCGAGGCTTCTTTATTTCAGTAATGTTTTCCATAGAACCGTTAGGTCCAAAAGTAAATCCGATAATTGTCTAAATTAAGTAAAGGTGACCAATGAACTTCAAAATAATTGTGCTCTACCAATGTAGTAGCCATTTGAAAAAAATTCACATATATTGGACTATAGGATATTAATTTTACTTAATTCTTAAAATGGCAGTTATTTACTAAAGGTATGTGTGGTGTTACTGAGCATTGTACAATTTTTCAAGCACTGGAATCTGAGTCCCACCACTCTCATTTCTTATTTCATATTGATTTTCTTATAATATTTTTTCTTTTTAAGCAAAAATATACTTTCATGAATGTATAATGTCATCAGATGTTATAGCTCTTAAACTTTTTATCATTGTTTTCACCAAAGCAAAACTCCAACCCAATGCCATTATGTCGACTCCACCTCATAGGGACTCTATAGGAAAGAAGTAATTGCTCTTTAGTCTTTGCAAGACTGCACAGCTCGATGGGAGAAGATCTCTCCATCTTTCTTCTGCAGAGTGCGTGGGGGGTTTGAACCACCAACCTTGTGGTCAGCAGTTTAGTGCTTCACCCACTGAGCCTCCAGGGTCCCTTAATTTTGACACATCAGTCAGTAAATTAGTTTGTGGGTCAAAACAAATTAAACTAAACTTTTGTGCTGATATGCTAAGAATGACTTTTATAGTTTTAAGGGTTAAAATAATGTTTTTTTTTTTGAGAATTATGCTAACTTCAAACTTCAGTGTGCTTATAAAGCTAAATTGGAAGACAGGTAGATTATTGGTTTACATATTATCTATGGCTCTGTTTGGCTTTTATAACTGTGGACTTGAATAATTCTGAGTGGCCATTTGGAATCCTCTCACTGTCTTGCACTGCTGCTCAGCATATGACAAATCACAGTGAATTCAGTTATAACTCTGCAGTGAGTGGGTTGCTGTAACATGGCATTTTCTTTATTTTTACTGCTAAGTACATAATCAACATATCAAAATAAAAATAAAGAAGGGAAACATGGACTTTAAATGTTATATTTTTAAGGCATAGTTGAGGGTCAATTATTTTGTTATTGAATTATTTGACAAAGCCCCCAAGTTGATTCTGACTCAAAGCAACCTTATGTTGAACAGAGTGAAGCACTGCCAGGTCCTGCACCGTTCTCACAATTGTTGTCAGGTTGGGGCCATTTTTTGGCCATAAGGTCAATCCATCTCCTTGATGGTCTTCTTCTTTTTGTCTGATTCTTATACTTTTCCAAGCATGATGTCTTTTCCCAGAGACTTATCTATTCTAATAACATGTCCAAAACGCTTGAGAGAAAGCCTAGCCATTCTCAAATCTCAGGAGTACTTTGGATATAAATTCTTTTTCAGCCTTGCTTATCCATTGTCCAACATTCAAATGCATATGAAACAATTGAAAATACCACGGATAGGATCAAGCTTTCCTTAGTCCTCAAAGAGACATTCTTGCTGTTCAAAATATTAATGAGGTTTTGTTTACTGGATTTACCCAATGCAATATGACCTTTGATAGATTGACTGCTACTTCTGTCATCATTGAATGTGGATCCAAGCAAAATGAAATACTTGGCAGTGTCAATCTTTTGACTGTTTATCATGATATTGTCTACTGGTTCAGTTATAAGCTTTTTGCTTTGTTTACATTGACTTGCAGTTCATACTGAAGTCTATGGTGCTTCGAGTCCTCCTCAGGTTAAGAAAAGAGTTCTGTCATCTGTATACTGAAGCAAAACCCAAACTGAAGGCCACTAAGTTGCTTCCAACTCCTAGAGACTCTACAGGAAAGAAATAATTTCTCTTCTGTCTTTACAAGACTGTACATCTCTATGGGAGAAGATACCTCCATCTTTCTTCTGCAGAGTGTGTGGTGGGTGCCACTTTCTTTGGTAAATAGATGCCACATTCTTCGGTAAATAGCTTCTCTGGTTATTTGCTTCATACATGTATTGAATAAGTATGGTGAAGGATACAACACTGAAACATATTTTTCCTGATTTTACATCATGCGATGTTCTCATATTCTGTTTGAATGACTGCCTCTTGGTCTATGTAGAGGTGCTGCATGAGTACAAGGAAGTGCTCTGTAATTTCCCTTCTTAGCGTTGTCTAAACTTGATTACAAGAATGAGCACTCATGAAAGTACTTCAAATAAAGGATATATTAAAAGAAGAAAATTCAAAGCATAATATTTAACCAGCAGCATTTCTTTGAAAGTAAAACAAAACAAGAAAGCAACATACAACAAAAGTAAGTTTACAATTGGTTTATTTGTTGGGTGACTCAGGAAATATGAATACTGATGGTGAACTCAGTCACGTTTGAATGCAATAGCCTTTTGGTGAGAATAGTTGCTTTAAGAATTGAAGAAACCAGTAGTAATATTAATAATAATCATTTTTAACACAAAGCAATTAATAGGTGATTTTCTCTGACTGTTGATAAGATGACAGATGTTATTAGTTATGATCAGTTGTTGTTCAGAGAATCAGCTCTGAGATAAAAATGACTGAAGAACCCATCTCATGATTAGTCAGCATGCAGCAAACATTTGAGAAGATGCTCAAAGAAGTAGATACAATAATTATTAAGTATAATCTGAAGTGGAATCTGCTTAAGTTGTGTTATAAAGGGTATTGGTTTGTTTACATAGAGCAGAAAAGTCTCAGTGGAACACATTTAAAAAGTATGTGAAAATTCAAGATGCATGAAACTTATGATTATTTTATTATTCATCAGTACCTTGGGGA
>PVJH01044707.1:0-12852 GCA_004026705.1 Nesogale talazaci | reverse complement strand
GAAGGAATGCCGGGGTGGGGGGTGGGGGGGAGCGAAAGGAAGAGTGATTAAGGAAGGAGCCCGAGGCGAGAGGGCGGGGGAGACTCCTGACAGGAATCCCCCTGAGAGAGCAGCTGGACACCTCGGTGGCGAAGGCTAGGCTGGCAGCTGGAGGAAGAACTTCCTCTCGGACGTGACGGAGCACACAGGCTTCCTAAACCCGGAGACCGCATTCCTCGGCACCCCTGCTGCGGGGCACACCGCACCCGGGCCACGCGGCTCAGGACAGGGCTACTGGGGAGGAAGGGTCTGGACGCGTGAGGGTGGGGTGGGGAGCAGAGAGGGTGGATGGTTGCTGACACTGCTTTAGGGCAGAAGGAGTGTGTGTGTGTGTGTGTGTGTGAGGGTGGGTTTGTTTATTTTTCCCAAGTGTTTACTGAGCAACTACACTGCCCTTGGCCCGCGGGGCACGGAGACAAATACAGCTCCAGCTTCAAGTTTCCTGGAGTCAAGCGGCCCGACATGAGCCCTGGTGGTGTAGTGGTTAGCGATCTGCGAGATGGGCAGTTCAGAAGATTGCAACAACAGGTCTCTATGAGTCAGCTGTGGGCAAGAAAGAAAACAGACAATTACCATGCCATGTGACCACCTTCGTGGGACCAGAAACCCAGGTGGGGGAAAGAGGGAAAGGACCTATCAGCGAAACAACAACAAAAACCCTGCCCTTGTGAGTCAAAGCTGTCTGGATTCAAGTCCAGATGCCACCCCAGCCCAGCAACAAGGGCTGTGGGCCTCAGTTTCCACATCTGTAAAATGGGGAGCACCATGAGTCCCATCATACAGGGTCGTTGTAAGGATCAAATGGAATTTGCGCATTTTGGAAGGTGAACTGACCACTCTTCTTGGCAGAGGCAGTGAGGAGGGTTGTAGGTCTCACGAAGCTTGATGTATACCTAAAACAGCGTCACCCTGGAGGAATGACCTAATTTGCTCAAGATTCAGATTCTCAGGCCCCTCCTTGGCCCCCCAGTACGTCGGGATCTCTGGGTAAGGTCTGGGAGTCTGTCTTTTAATCACTCTTCCCCTCCCCCTCTAGGCATTTCTGACGAATCTCTTCCACTGTTTCAGTTCCGGCCTTATTACATTCAGCTACAGTTAATAATAGATCTGGTCGGCTTTATTAACGCCCACCACCTGTCATGTGATGTGATTTTAAGGGCCTCTCAAAGAGACACACCTCCTCTGGGAAGCCTTCCTTGATTGGCCAAGGCAAAGGCTTCTTTGATGGTCCAGGCCAGAATGAATGGTTTACTTCCCTGTTCCCCTCACCTTGAACATCCCTGTTTTCTGGCACTACAAACAGCAGAAGACCCAGGAAGCGAATCCACTGCTACCAAGTGAATTCCGATTCATAGTGGCGACTCATAGGGCCCCTGTGTAAGACTTCCTGAGACTAAATCTTTTTTTTTTTTTTTTTGGGGTGGGGTGGGCATCACTGCTCTCCGGTGGTGGGAGTAGGAGGCCCAGCCCCACTGCTGGAATTGAACCTCCGTCCCAGTGGGCCGCAGTCCCGCGCACAACCACTACGCCACCGGGGCTCAGCCTGAGAGACTAAATCTTTACAGGAGCTGACTGCCTTCTTTTTCTCCCGTGCAGCAGAGCAGCTAGAGGTTTTGAACTGTCCACCTTGCAGCTAGCAGTTCAGTGCTTATTCCATAGCACTCACAGGGCTCCTTTTCGGCAGGGACAGAGTCAAATTTATCTTGTATCCTTTGGTCTGAATAAAGTCTACTCACTGTGAGCCTGAAAGAGAAAAATGCCAGTGAGAGAAAAATAGTCTTGAATATTCTTCCAGGAGCCTCTGAGCTTGCCTGCTCCCTCTTTCCTTTTGTTCATTAAGACTCACCTGGCAGCGAGTGGGTTGCTATGTGACTCAGTTGATTTCCTATAGAATATTTTCTGGGCAGAGTACTTGGATCTCAGGCAGATGGAAGTCAAGTTGCCCTTTACTGAAGTCTAAGCATCCAGTGGGGTAATGTGTCCTGGAGAGAGTCCTGAGTTTGTTCCCACGTTTCTGGGCACACAGTATTTTCATAGAGGTGGTGGTAGGTGTTCTTTTCTTTGCAAATGAGGAAGGTGGTGAAGAGTCCAAATAAAAGGCATGCAGCTTGGCAAACCCAAACCAAATCGAGTTGATCCCAACCCCAATTTATAGCAGTCCCTATCTAGATGTTCCCCGATTGTACACACACCTTCCTGGAATAGACAGCCTCATCGTTCTCGCATGGAGTGACTGGTGGGTTTGAACTGATAACCTTGTGGTTAGCTGTCTGTTACTCACCTGATAGTTCCAGCGAGTCTAAAATGAAGGTACAGAGAACAGGCCTCCTACAAGATCTTAACCTCTAATGATCCAGTGGTTTCTTCTGCCTTTATGCTATGTTTTCTAACTTTTAGACAACACCTCTGATTTTCAGCATTTCGGGTCTCTTGAATGGAGATCATCGGTTGATGCTTGCAACAATGTTATATTGAAAAGCTATAGAAATGAGGTGAACTAACTTTAGGGGTAGGGTCAGGCACTATAGTAAGTACTTTCATGAATTGTACTCTCACAATGACCCTATCCATTGTCCCTTGCCCCTTTTACCAGTGTATTCCAGAAATAGATTCCTCATTGGCAGTTCCACATCCCTTCCTTCCCTTTCACTGCGCTCACAGTTGTTGGGCATTTTTCTATTGGCTATATCGAAGAGAATTGTTGCAATAACCTTCCTCGAACATGGAAAATGTTGACGGTGAGCACTCTCTTTGGAAAGATATGCTTGCCCAGTGGAGTGGGTACTGTGGTTATTTCTAATATCTATTGTCGGAAAACAACTAAGGGAAGGCACAGAAATAAAAAAAACTTATACTGTTATTCTTGTTGAGGGTGATCTTTGTTTCTTTTTTTAATTCTGAAAAATATCTGTATTGTTGCTTCTTAGACTTTTCCAACTGTAGACTTGACGTGTAATACTGACGGTAGCCACACGGTGTCCCTCAAGCTCAGGGTAAATGTTAGAAGCTCCAGCCTCCCACTGTCTCTGCCTGCCTAAGAGGAACTTGCCTGGCAAGTGGAACTGTCCTTGAGGCTGCTGCAGGGGGCTGCGTGGAGAAGCCCTGCGACCAGAGGAGGATGATGAGTTTGCTTCCAATGAGTAGTCCTGAATTTCAAGGTTTATTCTGGAGGAGACTTTAGGGTTGTCCGAGGAAAGGGGGAGGAGTCCTGGAAGTGTGGTGGTTAAGTAAGGTTAGCGGTTCGAAGCCACGAGCTGCTCTGTGGGAGAAAGCTGGGCCTTTCAACTCCCTGAAACTAACTTGGAAACTATAGCGGCACTGTGAAGCGGCGTCGACTTGAGGGCCGGGCATTTGGTTTGAAGAAGGAAGGTTTTAGATTTGTAGAGTAGGAAGTTCCAGGGGCTGAAGGCGTCTTGGAGAGGGTAGAGAGGTCCCTGGAGACAGGCTGAGTGGGGTGGAGAGGATGAAAAGGGAAAGGTCCAAACTTTGGGTCGCTGTAGTTAAAGGGCAGCAGTGGGTGGGAAGCAGGGATTGGGGTCTGTTTGGAGCTGTTTTGCACAGCAAGCCAGGCTTTTATGCTTCACATCTGTTAGCAAATGATCCTCTGAAGAGCAAATGATCCTCTGGCCCTCAAAGTCTGCCTTACGAACTTTAAACTGGGTAATTGTTATTATTTTTGGGCCATTCGAACATGTGACTCCTTTAGTATCATTTGGACTTCCTGTAGGGGCCAGTTGTTTCTGGGTCCCTTCCAACCCACTGCACGCTCACACGAGGGTAGAACGACGCATCGATGGGTTTTCCACGGCTGGTGTTGGGTTTTGTTTTCAGAGGTCGATCACTGTGTTTTTCTCCCACGGCATCTCAGGACTCCAACCACCGCCCTCTCCGTCAGGAGTAGACTCAGGAACTCCTCGGCTCGGGGCAGGGCTTCTCAGAGACGGGCATGCTCACAGCCACCTGTAGGGTGTGGGAAGATGCCCACGTGGTGCTGCACCTCGCAGGCCCCAGAGCATCTGCTTCTGTGTTTCTGGGTGAGGCTGGAGAGCTTGCATTTCCAAAATGTTTCCGGCGACTGTGGGGCCTGCATGTCTGGGGGCTTCCTTGTCAACATATCACTGTGAAGACATCTCTGCCCTCACTCGGCTTGCCACTGCACCTCCATTTCAAACACCAGAGCACCCTGGTCTGTCTGCTGCATGCCTGGGAAGGGGTGTGGTGAGGGACTGGGGACCTGAGCTTAGCCACTGCTGCAAGGCTGTGTGGGTTAGTGAGAGATCTTTAAAGATGCATTTGCTTCTGTGATTGGGCTGGTCAGGGCAGCAATGTGCTGCTACCAGACTCCTCACTTCAAACTCTGAATTCCCTTGGTTCCTAAGAAGCCCAAGCCTCTGGTCCCTTAATTCTCTGAACTGACAATAGTCTTCCAATAAATGGCCTTGTGCTTGACTTGGAGTCATCTCTGCTTCATGCAGCCCAAATTTCTGCACCAATCTCTCTGTACTGTTGTCCAGTAGAGCAGTGGGGAGGGAATTGTGTGAACATCAGCATTGGAACTAGATCGACACCCATTTCGGCCTTATTGACTTGGTTAGGTTCCAGGTTGTGATGCAAAAGTCAGCACTGAGGTGGAAATGAAGGATGACCACGTCAGAGAGCAAAATGGAAGATGACTGCATCATACCACAACTGCCAAATCACATCATTAGATAACTGCCAAATCGCATCATTACATAACTTCTAAATTCCATCATGGCATGACTTCTAAATCACATCATTAGATAACTGCCAAATTGCATCATTACATAATTTCTAAATTCCATCATGGCATAACTTCTAAATTACATCATTACTTAACTGCCAACTTACTTCCTTACATAGCTGCCAAATTAGTTCCTTACACAACTGCCAAATTGCCTCATTACATAACTGCCAAATCACCTCATTACACAATTACTCAACCACCGAAAATCATGGCCCAGCCAAGTTGACACACAACCTTAACCATCTCAACCAGGGTTCCTCTTGCCCAACACCCTAGCGTGTCTCACGGCCAGTTGTACATCGTTGCTTTACAACAGTTGGAGAGTAGAGTTTTTACCATGTTGTAAATGGGAAACGTTGGGTACCAAGATCATCCATAAATGAGCAGTAGGTGTGGAGTCCAGAAGTTACCAGGCACTTTTGGATCCACTAGAGCCCTGTTGAGAAGAACATTTGCAGTGCTGGCTGCGTTACATCTTCTTGTAATGTGGTAGGACATGCATATGGACAAAGAAATCCAAGCAGTAGGCCAGACACTCAATGAAGGGTTGCAGCCCTAAAACGCTGCACTTCCGTGACTAATCCCACTCTTAAAAAAAGATGAGTCCTTTAAGCAACTTTAGGCTGTTTGAAAGATGGCAGAACTCAAACTCTGTTTTCAGACAGCAACTGCTTGTTTACTCTTCACTGCTTTTCAAACTGAGGCTTTGTTGTGGTGGAGGTTGATTTTGTGTAAGAAAGTTGGTCACTAAGGAGCAAAGGTTTCCCAAAGGAGAATGAGCTTCTACCTAAGCTGCTCCTTCTGTTCTTGTTTCTACACCATCCCACAATCCCTAGAAAGAAGTCATTAGCAGGAAAGGAGAGGGCTGGCTTCACTGCTACTACTTCATGGATGGAACTGGTCCACAGTCCTGCAGGGTTATACATGGCCAGTGACACTGCCCCTTCTTCTGGACTTCCTTTAAGTTGTTCTCGCCTTATAAGGTGTCTCTTAACTTCTCAGGATGACCGGAAGCTAGAGTGGGTGAAAATGAGATCTGCAGCAGCTAGAGTTGAGCTACTTGAGGTGCAGACTGTGCCAGTTTTACCTTCTTTGTCCTTTCTTTAGTTTATTTATTGATTTTGCTTCTGGAACAACTTACCACTTGATGGTTTAAAACAACACAAAATATTATTTTACAATCCTGGAGCTCAGAGTCCACTTGTTCTTCCAGAACGACAACCAGGGGTAGTGTTCCTAGGTAGGCTAAGGGGGCATCTCTTCCCTGTCTTATCTAGCATATGGAGGCTGCTTCTGGATCAGAGGATGTGGTAGTTACATAATCTGTTGTCAATTTGAGTATTTAGAGTGAGGGGTGGAGTCTAGCCTATCAATCAGGTTGCAACTTAATGACCTAATTTGGAGCCTATAAGGAGTTATTTTGCTGGAGGCAGGACACACTCACTCCCTGTGAGACACTCTTGATGACAAGACACATGGAGACACACTGATGGAGCCAGAGTTCCGGAGCTGGAGGAGCTTCATGGAGACCCAGGGCAGTGGAGATCCTTCCACTGCCACTGGATTCACAAGATTTTCCACCCACTGACCTGTGATCTTCCTGCATTAGGCATTATTGCATGGCTCTGTCAGTCTAGGAAGGAATTTATGGACTAGTATTGGACAGAGGGGCCAATATTGGACTTATTGTCTTGATCTGGACTGGGCTGGGGTATTTTCTCAATATTCAATTGCTCTTGTATATAAAACTCTTTTTTTTTTTTTAGGCATCACTGCTGTCTGGTGGGAGTGGGAGGCCCAGCCTTGCTGCTGCTGGATTTGAACCGCCAAGTCAGTCGGCCATAGTCCCTCACTCAACCACTATGCTACTGGGGCTCAGCCCTAAAACTCTTTTTTAATACACATTTGTGTCTATGAATTTGTTTCTCTAGTCTACACAGACTAACAGAGGAAGACGATGGCCCAACCTTGCTGATTGAAAGGTCAAGAGACTTGCAACACTTCTGGACGAAGACTGGCCTTCTCAAGGAAGAGTACTGTCTTCAGAACAGTCAGCGATACAATGTAAAGAAAGCGCAAAACTCACAACTGGACCAAGAAGTCACATCATGAAGTTGTCAAGGATCTCCTTTTAGTTGGGCCACAATCAATGCTCCTAGAAGCAGCAGTCTGGAAAGAAAACATTTCGCATTAGGCAAACCAGCTGCAGAAGATCTCTTTAAAGTGTTTCAAAGCTTAGATGGGTCCCTGAGCCAAGCCGTGATAGTTCCAATGGCCTCAGATGCATGCAAACATTGGATAATAGAGGAATGCGGCCTTGCAGTTGTGGCTTTGGTGAAGACTAGGTTATCTCATGATGAACGAACAAAGTCGGACTTAGAAGAAATACAGCCCGGATTCTCCTTAGCAAAGTAAGGATGGCAAGACATTGTCTTGCGTGCATACTTGAGCGTGTTACTGGGAAAGACAAGTAAAGCAAATGCTTAATAAAGTAGGATGTGTTAAGTATGATTTGCTAAGTAGAGGGTCAGCGAAAAAGGGGTGGACCCGCAACCAGATGGACTGACAGCGTGGCCGCAGCGATGCATTGAAAGCTAACAATTATGAGGCCGGTCAGGACCTGGTTCACTCTGTTGTGCATGGCGCTGGACCAACTAGACAGTAAGGACAGAGTCTACACGCAGTCCTCTGCTTGCTTCCCATCTCCTACACAGAGACGCCTGCTTTATCGCAGAAAGACTCTTGCACTTCACGCCAAATTGCATCATTGCCAAACCACCGAGAATCAGCGTCCAGCCAGCCGGACACCCAGTCTCACCCATCACATCCAGGTTACGCTCGCCTGGCACCCGGCGTTCATTACTGTCAGACACACATCCTGGCAACTGTGCTTACCTGGAAAATTCCACCTTACCCCATCATAAGGGTTTTAGTTGAACCCGGCTGCAAATGATTCTAGCCTTTAAGGATTGTGAGAGGGACCTGCCAGTATCTGGCCTCCCACAGGCTTCAGGCTCCTCTCCTGTAAAATGGGACTGATAATCACCCCTCCTCGGGCAAATGAAGAGATCAAAGGCGGCGCTATCTCTGGAGAAATCACAGTAACCAGCCCAGGTAGTAGTTACTGCTCTTCTGACCTGAGCTTCCCTGAGTGAGTGGGTTGGGAAGAGCCATGCGCACCCCTTCTGGCCCTGTGCTCCTTACATTATGTGCATGAAGTGTGTGTGTGCGTGCGCGTGTGTGCATGTGCACAGTTTTCTAAGCAGTGTTTTCTCTCTCTGAAGGACTCAGCATACTGAGGGCAAGATGCCTGGGACAGCAGCTTTAAACCTTCCCGGTGCGTCTGAATGCCCAGGTGAATGTTTAAAAACCACAGATTCCCCTCCTTCCAACACTCGAGGCTGTGCTTCACTCTGGCTGGGGTGGAGAGTGTGCATGCGCGCGCGCGCGCGCGCGCGCGCGTGTGTGTTTTGCCAGCACTGCCCAGGAGATTCTGATGCAGATAAGGCTGAAAAACCAAGATCAAGGCCAGCTTATGGACATCCCGGGGGAGAGATGGCAGCCTCTGGGTGAAGCTGGGTGCATTACGGGCAAAAGTAGGAGGGGTAGGCAGCTTTGTTAGGCGGCACTGAGAGCTCTTGCTCTGCTCGCTGACGCAGCTCTAACCCAGAAGCTGCCCCGTGGGAGCGGGCTGGGGGGTCCCTGAATTTCAGGAAACAGCTACCAGGCTTTGCTTTGTGTCAACAGATGCTGCTTCTCTCAAGCAGAGGGAGGCCCAGCCAGGCCTCTGAGCAGCACAGTCCCGGCTCCTGGCGTCCTTTGAGGCCTGCAAGGGAAGGCACCTCTGTCCAGCATCTGCCTTGGTTCTCAGAGTGGAGAGGGTGAGTGTCTGACAGGTCTTTCTTCTTTCCTTTCAGGGAAGAGGTGGGGCAGCCTTCTAGCTCCTGGGTTCTTGGGGACAGCAGCTTCACACCTCTGGTGTTTCTGGACATGGAAGCAGGAGGCTTTGGGAGGCGTCATTGGTTCAGTGCTTGTTCAGCAACTCACTGTCAGACTGGTGGCATCAACCCACCCAGAGGTCCCGCAGAGGAAAGACCTGGTGAGCTGCATCTGAGAAGTCCCAGCCTCGAGAACCCCGCGGGGTTTCAGCGCCTGAGTCAGCATCGACTGAGGAGTCGGACGTGGAAGCAGCACCTGCGGGGGCTCCGAGGGCCATAGGCTGCACGAGGAGCATCAGCACTAGCGCCAGATCCCACGTGGCAGATAAAGCTCATCTCACGCACGGGGCCGCCTGCGTTTTTATTGGAGCAAGGGACGTTCTGGGCTGACACAGAATCGCTGAGGCGATTCCAGCTCCTAATGACACTGTGAGGTTTCCGAGGTTGAATGTCTTTTTTTTTTTTATAATTTTTTTTTGGGGGGGCATCACTGCCTCTGGGTGTCATGTGCGCTACCCAGTGCTGCTCCTGAGAGCCGCCGCTGGATTTGAACCGCCAAGCCCGCGGGCCGCAGTCCCGCACTTGAGGCTGAATGTCTTAATGGGAGCAGGCAGTCTCGCCTTTCCCAGCACGTATCTGACAGTGCCACCGGGGCTCCACACACACACACACACACACACACACACACACACACACACACACACACCTGATACCCAACTCACCACCACTGAGTCTGTTCCTATGCCTAAGCAGCCTCTAGGACAGGGTCCGACTGCCCTGGCCAGCAGTTGAGTCTGTCACTCTTTAGGAGAGCAGAACGCCTGGGCTTTCTCCCTCGGAGCGGCTGGTGAGTTCAAATTGCTGACCTTGTCGTTAGCAGCCCGATATAGATGTCACTACAGTACTAGGGCTTCTTGTCACCGCCACCACCAACTGAACTCACTGCCCTGAAACTGCGTCCCTGTGGGACAGAGGGGGCCTGCCCGGGAGTTTCTGAGACGACAGCAGAGAGCCTGGTCTTCCTCCCAGGGAGCAGCTGGTGATGTCAAGCGGCTGACTGTGGCGTTAGCAGCCCAACTCCGAACCACCAGGTCACCAGGGTTCTTCCCCTACATGTAGGCACACAGAATCCCAACAGAACCAAATAAACACACAGAGCCCACTGTCTATCCGGTGCCATGTACACACCCCCATCTGACCTTGTCCTGGAGGAAGACGCCATACTGAGGGCAGGAGAGGGCTGCAGAAACGAGGAAGGCCCTTGGTGAGATGGATAGATACAGTGGCTGCAGCAATGGGCTCCACCGTGACACAGTCGGGAGTACGGCGCAGGACCGGGGGGGTTTTGCTCTGTGGCGTGTCGGGAATGGACTGACTGCTGCCTGACAGCCACGGCATCATATTCTCATAACAGCCTGGGGAGGCAGGTACTGCGATTTCCCCCATCGTGCAGGTTAAGAAATAGTGACGTAGTTTGTTTTGCCTGTTATGGATTGAATAATTGACTCGTGATTCTCTCCCTCACCCCACAAGAAAAAAAAAAGATGGACTGGAATTCCAACCTCTTTATCTGTAAATGCCATCCCATTGGAAAAAAACCTTTCTTTGCTAGGCTTAGGAGACTATACATTACAGGGAATGCCATAAACCAGTCCCTTTTGGGAGAGATTTGGCCCAGAGACAAGGAGGTGTGGGTGAGGGCAGAAGGACATCATGCCGCATGAAAATCACCTTGGAGCTGGGGAACAGAGGGTGACCTGCAACCAGGACCTTCCCCTAGAGCTGACAGAGGACAAGCCTTCCTCTGTAACTTGGACCCTGAATTTGAACTTGGAGCTTTCTAACTATGTGAAACTCAACTTCTGTTCATTAAAGCCATCCACCCCTGGTCTTTCTGCTCAAGCCGTGCTGAGAAACTAGGACGCACAGTTGGCTCAGCCTCACAAGGCAGGATCAGGATTGAAGGCCTGCCGTCTGAGCCCAGATCTTGCCTTCTGAAGAATGGTTGTGGGGGCTGTGGTAATGACTGGCTGGAGGGGTGCCCTCTGTCAGAGACCTGAAGGTACAAGTTGACATGAACACAGTGCAGTCCCTGTCCCTGCACTCAAACACTGCCTGTATGTGGAGGCCACCTGACCGGCGCATCCATTGGATGGGCCTGAAAGTGCTGCTCAGACTCTGGTATTTATCTACCTGCCCCAGGAGCTCCAGGTCAGAGAATCCCCTTCTTTGGCCATCTAGCCAGGTTGGTGTCACTGGACTCCTTCTCCCCACTCTCCCTCCTCTTCTGCTCTTCTCTCTTTCATCCAGTGAGCCTTTTCCACATCTGTTTGTGGCTGGGTGTCGGGGCTCCAGACGGCACTGGGAGTCCTGCTGTGGAGAGAAACAGCTGCATGCTGAGTTCCTGGCCACAACTCGAGGGTCTTTTTTCTCAGCCACTCTGGCCATATTTTCTCCTGCTTCAGCCCATACAGGAGCCCAGGTGGTATCATGGGCTCCACAGGGAGCTGTGAACCCCAAGATGAACATTTCAAACCCACCAGCCACGCTGTGGAGTTTCCCACCCTTGGAAGCCATTCTGTTTGATCCCTCAGAGCTGCTGTGAGTTGGCATCGACTTGACAGCGGGGGTGTTTTTGGTCTGCTTGTTTATGAAGAGGTGTGCGGGGTGAGAAACAGAGAGCTCCTCCAAGCACCCATGTGAGTTAGAGCGTGGATCATGCAGCCCCACTCACACTCTCAGATGACTGCAGCCCCTGCTAACATTTTCATGGCTGTATCATAAGAGACCCTGGCTAAGAACCACCAATTGAAGTCACCGATGACTTTCTCATTGTAGAAAGAGCGATGAGACTTGTCTGTTCTTTGAAGCCACCCAGTTCAGGGTCACCAGTTAGGCAGGGACAGCTAATGGATATACTTTTTTTTTTTTTGGGGGGGGGCATCACTGCCTTCTGGTGGCAATAGGAAGTCTAGCCTTGCTCCTGGAGAGCTGCTGCTGGACTTGAACCACCAACCGCCAACCCAGTGGGCCACAGTCCCCCACTCAACCACTACACCACCTCAGCCCACTGAGGTCCACTAGTGAATCGAAGATAGGCTTCCTCCATGGAGACCAACGCAGCTCTGGAGCACAAACGGTGGCGGGACATAGACAAGAAAGGTCTGCGTGGTATGTCTTGGACTCAGGGGCCAAGAGTTGACTTGACCATCTGGTCATGGGTATCAGAAGATGTCAAACAACTCCACTCTCTGCTACAGCTCAGCATTGTGTGGGAGGTGCAGACCGACTTCCCAGGCACTGAGAGTTGTGTGGAAGTAGCTGGAGAGCTTGAATGGGGTTTAACTCTGGGGACCGAGAGGCCACAAAAGAGGCCACATCTGAGCTTTTGTCTGTGTTGGTAGATAACCACAGAAGACCAGATGGTCACCTCCGATCCAATGCTGTGGCTCTTTATCCCTGTAGGAAAAGAGATGGACACCTCGGTGGAATGGGGTTAAAAAGAAAATGAATGGTGGAGAAGGGAAATAATAGCTCTTGTAAACTTCATTTGTGGTCTGAGAGTCATTCTCATGACGCTAGTAATATTGGTTCACTCCTCCAACAGCCCTTCTTCTCCTGCTTCATAATCTGTGCAGTGAAACGACCTTCTTCCCCAACCTCTGCCCTTCCTTTATGGGGTCTTAGAGACTCTGCATGCTCTCTGACCACCTTGGCCAGGGTGCAACTCATGACCATGAAATGCTGGTACCCCAATTTTTTAAAATAACTTTATTGGAGGCTCTTACAGCTACTACAACATTCAGTACATCATTTGTATCAAGCACATTTGCACACATGTTGCCACATACATTTCCAAAGGTACCCCAATTTTTATTAAGGGCATACCCAGGCAACGGGGAGACGAGCCAGTCAGGGTGCAGTGTAGCAATGATGAAACATACAACTTTCCTCTAGTTCTTCAATGATCCCACCCCACCCCACCAACTATCATGATGCCAATTCTACATAGAACAAAGGATGTACACTGGCACAGATAGGAAATGGAAACATAGGGAATCCAGGAAAGATGATCCTTTCAGGACCAGTGGGGAGAGTGGTAATACTGGG
>PVJH01044706.1:0-12819 GCA_004026705.1 Nesogale talazaci | reverse complement strand
GCCTGCCCCTCTCGTGCTGATGACCTGGTGCTGTGACTGCAGCTCTCCCTCCCTTGAGTAAGAGTCACTTGGGAGAGCAGGGACGAAGTCCCACCGCTCCGGGCCCCTTCCCCCAAGATTTAGCACGAGGCTTAACACTGGAGACATGGAGCCGCGTCAGGGAGCCCTTGTCTATGATTCACACGCCTTTCAGACCCATCTCCCACCCAGACACCAAATGCAGTTACGTCCTCAGTGACGGGGCCACCTCCTTCAATCACGGGCACACCCTGCTCATGATCCTAAGCCACTTCTGCCGACGTCCCCAGGCCCAGGAGGTGGCACCCAGTGCTCACGCCCTGGGAGGGCCACTCTGAGCAGGGTCCACACAGGGGGCACGAGGGAGGCCTGGGAAGGCAATCTTCTCAGTGACAGCTGGGGCCCTGCCCTCGTGTGTCAGTCACCTCAAGGAATCTGGCCCGAGCCATCAGATGTGTGTGTGGGGCGGGGTGGGGGTGGGGGGGGGGTACAGGCTGAGCTAGAAGTAAAACCAGGTGTGCTGGATGTCACCTTTCGGAGCCCAGGATCAGGAGTCTTAGAGTCACACCTGGGGATCGGGATCACCTCTCAGGGGTCCTGGGAAGTTACTGCTGAGGCAGGAAGGCACGGAGGAGGCAGGAGTTGGAGGTCACCTCTGGGGAGATGGGGGGTAGGAGGGAGCCGGGGGCCCATGGGGTCAGGGGGCTGGGGGTCACCTCTGAGGGTTGGGTTCGTTATGCTTGTCCCGGTCATGCTTGATCATGCGGTAGCGGCCTATTCGGATGTCTGGGCGCGAGATCTTCATGCCGGTCAGGGAGATCCTGGGGGTGGGGACAGACGAGTGGAGCAGGCACAGGAGGGCAGGGAGTCCTGCCCAGGGAGCACGCCACTCCTCGCACACCCCCAGTCCCCTCTCCACCCGTCCCCTACTCACCGATTGAAGATGTCGTCATCCTCACCGCCCCAGCCCCAGTACTCGTTGGGGAAGCCGTTGATTCTCAAGAACTGGGCCTTACTCAGGCCGGACACGCCTCCAAAGTAGCCAGCATAGGGCAGCCTAGGGCAGGACAGGAGGCCTCAGCCGGGGTCCTCGGAGGGCCGCGAGGACCAGAGATGCCACGAGCGGAGGCCGAATGAGCGGCAGGGAATGAGAGGGGGGCTCTGGCTCAGCCAAAGGCTCTGGGTCAGAGGCCAGGAGCAGGGGGCGCCCTGGGGCTTAGGTGTGGGGAAGGTAGTTGGGACTGCAGGGGGCGGGGCGTGGGGGTTGCAGGGCAGAGTCTGGGTCCAGTAAAGAAGAGAGCCCTCGGGCTGAGCCCCGGTGGCGCAGTGGTTGTGTGCGGGACTGCGGCCCACTGGGATGGAGGTTCAATTCCAGCTCCACGGAGCAAAGGTTGGGCCCCCTACTTCCACCACCAGAGGGCAGTGATGCTCCCCCCCCCCCCCCCCCCAAAAAAAAGGAGAGAGCCCTCACCGGAAGCCGAATTTGTCCATGGCGATGGCAAAGTGGCGAGGCTGGTCACCACAGCGGTAGAGGTTGCGGTCATCCATGGGGACCAGGTCCACGTCGCTGAAGATGAAGCAGTCGTAGGAGGCGTCTTCCTTCAGTGCCTCAAGGAAGCCCACGTTGAGCAGCTTGGCCCGGTTGAAGGTGTCCTCACCATGCTGGGGGGGAGAGAGAAGAGGCTCAGTCCCGGGCCTTTTTGAGAAGGGCCAGTGACTCCCCTCCTCATGGAGCCCCAGGGGACCCAGCCCCTCCTTTCTGTCTACAGGCTATCGGGATCACGTCCAGTTCTTTACTCCGGGCCTGGTCCTTGAAGGCCTTCATCACATGTGCCCATCTCCTCCAAGGCCGCTGGACGTGGCCAGCCACAGTGAGGCCTTCAGTGGCCCCAGAACACAGCCGTTGTTTTCCTGTCCCCAAGCCTTGGTGACAGTAGTTTCTCCTCCCTGGAAGGCTTTCCTTCTCAGCTGGGCAGACTCATGCCCAGAAAGGTCTCCCTCAACTGACCTGAGCTCACAGACTCATCAGACACACCAGCCAACGGCAGCGCAGTACCCACTCTCTCAAAACGCAGGGAGCCCTGCTCCAGAATAGGCAGTGTGCTGGGCCACAAGTGCAGGCTTCAATAATATCATGGATGCCGAAAAGATACAAGCATCTTCCCTGACCATAGAGCTAACAGTCTAGAAACCAGCAACGGAAACAAACAGGGAGACAATTAAACGCATGCCATGTGAGCAACACCTTCCTTGAAATCTAAGTAACAGAAGAAATCGAAACCAAAATTTGAAGGAAAACACAATATACCCAAGCCTCGGGGGCTGAGCAAAAGCAGGACTCAGAGGAGAAAGTGTACCAATAAATGCACACGCCACAAGGAGGGAAAGAGAGATGAGCCCACATCCACAGTCCACCCTACCACCTTGAACGAGTTCTAAAGGGTCAGCAAAGGAAGCCCGCGATCAGCAGAAGAAAGGAAATAAGAAGGATCCGAGCAGAAGCGAAACAAGAACAGGAAGCATGAGCAAGACCAGAAGTTGGTTCTTTCAGAGGTTCCATAAAATTGGCCAATGGCTGGCCAAATTGAAAAAGGGACCCCCCCCCCCAGAAGATGCATAGAGGCAGAATAAGAAACAGGTGGATGACATGACAACAGGATTAACTGAGATAAAAGGATAAGAGACTGGGATGGTGCAGGGTGGGGTGAGAGCTGATGCGGAGGGTTTAAGTTGAAAGCATGTTGTGGCAGTCATGTACTTATGTTAATTTTATGATTGAAATGTAGGGGTGGAGTCTAGCCTGTTAATCTGGAGAAAGCCATTGAGTAGCCAATGAGGCCTCTATGTGGGCATGGCTTTCTCCTGAGAATTCTGGGAAATCTCGCGATTTTTCCCTTGTGGAGATGAGAAGCTATCTTCCTCAGTTGTTGGGAGTTAGTCTGAGAGACGGTGAATCACAGATAAGACAATATGGCAGCATCTGAGAAGCTGGAGGAGCCAGTGGAGAGACCACGCAGCTTTGCCCTGATGGAGCCAGACCTCTGAGGCTGGGGCGACCACATGGAGACCTCTGCCAGTGATGAGTTGATTCTGCTGTTGATGGACCCTGAGCCCTGGAAGCGAGGAGCCATGGGGAGACCCCTGCCAGTGCCGGGATTCTGCACCCACTGACCTGTGACTTCATGAGTCGGAAGCAGACTTTATAGACTGATTTCGGGCATATGGATTAATATCGGACTTATGACTTTGAACTGGACTGGGCTCAATGTCCTGTTCCTCTTATATATAAATCTTTTCCTTATATCTATATGTGTGTCTATGAAATTTGTTCCTCTAGTCTACCTGGACTGACACACATGTTTTGAGAAGGATGAAGGCAACAAGTGTACAAATGTGCTTGGCACAATGATTGGATGTATGGATTGTGATAAGAGTTGTATGGGCCCCCCAGTAAAATGATTTTTTTTAAAAAAGATAAGAGATTATTATGAAAAAATGTACCCCAACAAATTTGAAAACCTTACTAAAAAATGGATACATTTCTAGACACACACTACCTACCCAAACTCACAAAAATAGAGGTAGACAATTTGAATGGACCCATATCTTTTTATTTTTTAACCCTTTGGGAGGGGGGCTCATACAACTCATCGCAATCAACACATTACATCTACTGTATGCAGACCACATTTGTACACTTGTTGCCATTGTTGAACACCCTCCTTCTACTTAGGCCCTTGGTGTCAGCTCCTCATGTTTCCCCTCCCTCCCTCCCTACTCCCCCTCCCTCGTGAACCCTTGACAATGTACAAATTATCATTATTTTGTCATACTTACACGGTCTGATGTGTCCCTGAATAGACCCATATTTTACGAAACAAGAAACTGCGAATGCCATAAAAACAATATGAAAACCTTAGCCCAGACAGCCTCACTGGGGAATTCTATCACACATTCAGAGGAAAGCTGACACCAATTCTTCTCAAACCATTCTAGAACATAGACGGGGAAGGCAGATGTCCCAATTCATTCCGTCAAGCTAGCAGACCCTTAAGGTCAGGCAAAGGCACCACTAGAAGAGAAAAATTACAGACCGGTATCCCGCATGAACAGACACAGGAATACGCAACAAAATCCTAGCCAAAAGGATCTAGCAACATATGATAAGGAAAATAATGCATTGTGACCAAATGAGATTCATGGCAGGTCTGTAAGGGTGGCTCAACATTAGAAAAGCAATCAGTGTGAGGGCGGGGGAACAGGGGGAGCTGAGACCAAGGGCCTAAGTAGAAGGAGGATGTTTCGAGAACGATGATGGCGTGCAATTGTCTGCATACAACTGATGGGTGTATTGATCGTAATAAGAGTTGTATGAGCCCCCAATAAAATTATTTAAAAAAAGAAGAAAAGGAAAGCAATCAATATAATCCACCACACAAGTAGAATCAAGAAAATGAAGCACATCATCATGTGAATCAACACAGAAAGGTATTTGACAAAATACAATACCCGCTCCTGACAAAAGAAACACTCAACAAAATAGGACTATAAAGAAAAGTCCTCTAAGGGCAATGGCCAGCCTTATTCTCAAGGGAGAGAAACTAAAAGCATTCCCCTTGTGAAGAGGAACCAGGCAAGGAAGCCCTTTATCAACATTCCTATTCGATTCTGTGCTGTAAGTCTTAGCCAGAGCTGTAAGGCAAGAAAAGGAAAAGTCCAGGCGGTGCTATTGGGTAAGCAATGGACCGCTAACCTCAAGGCTGGTGGTTCAGAGCCACCGGCTGTTCTGAGTCGGACGAAGCCATTTGCTCCAGGAATGATTTGCAGCCTGAGAAACCCTGTATATAAGGTTGCTACTGGGCTTAGCCCCAGTGGCGCAGTGGTTGTGTGCGGGACTGCGGCCCACAGGGTTTTCGGTTCAATCTAGCAGCAGCTCTCCAGGAGCAAGGCTGGGCTTCCTACTCCCACCAGGGCAGTGATGCCCCCCCCCCCCCACCAAAAAAAAGGTTGCTACCAGTGGGAATCAACTTGATGGACTTGGAAAGAAGTGTACAATCTCTCTACTTCGGCGGTCTTGAGGGCCCAAATGTATGACCCTTTCACAGGGGTTGCCTGATTCATCACAGTAGCAAAATGACAGCGATGAAGTAGCAACGCAAACAATTCTATGGTGGGGGGTGGGTCACCACAACATTAGGAACTGTATTAAAAGATGACGGCGTTCGGAAGGTTGAGGACCACAGCTCCATTTGCAAGTGATATGATCCGACACATAGAAAAGGCCAAAGGTTCATCACGAAAATTATCAAACCAATTGAGAGATTTGGCAGGGCACAAACCCAGTTGGATTCTATTACACCAACGAGAGAACTCTGAGAAGACAATCAGGAACCCAGCATCATTTAGGAGAACTACCCCAAAGACAAAATACTTAGAAAGAAATGTAACCAGAGAAACAAAAGATCTGTACAAAGAAACGTACACAACAGCATTACAAGGAACTAACAGAGACCTGCATAAGTGAAAGAACATACATGCTCCTGGATATGTAGACTGGACAGCTTGAAAATGCAAATATGGCCCAATGTGATCTTCAGCTAGCAGGCAACCTTGATCCAGATTCCAACACCATTCTTTAGGGATGGGAAATCTGACTGTCAATTGTACATCAAAAGGAAATAGATGCTTATAAACCAAATAGTACTGACACAAAACATAAGAGACTTCACATTTCCTGATCTCAAAAGCGACTTGCACCGTCATGCTGTTAAAAACCACTGTGGTTCTGGTACAATGACAGATATGTAAACCAATGGGACGGAACAGAGAACCCAGAATTAAAGCCACCCTCTTATATGATACACACACACACACCATATATACTCAAGTATAAGCCGAGTTTTTCAGCATATTTTTTAATGCAGTTTTTGTGGTAAAATTAGGTGCCTTGGCAGATTATTTGGGTCAGCTTTTATATGTACGTATATACACATGGAGAACATTTAGTAAGTTTTCCCCTCGTGCCCCCATCACTGCCCTGGTGGGAGTAGGAAGCCCAGCCTTGCTCCTGGAGAGCTGCTGCTGGATTTGAACCGTCAACCCTGTGGGCTACAGCCCCCCACACAACCACTGCGCCACCAGGACTCAGCTCATGGAGTAAGTCTTAAACAGGACAAAGACACATCCTCTGGATGAGGGAGACCTTTAGCATGAGGTCCTAAACGGCGTCCCCAGACAATTGACTTTTGACAAAGTGCTGGAATGCATTAAACGTGCAAGGGGTCTCTAACAAACGGCGCTGGGAAAATCAGATGCCCATGTGCAGAGATGAAACTGAGCTTGTGTCTCGCACCATATACAAAAACAAACTCAAGTTCAACTAAACATCTAAGCCAGGGGCAAACTCAGAGGCCCTAACACACGGACAGCATACACACACAGCCACACAGAGCAGAAGACACATAGCCACAGAAGGCAAAGAAAGGACTGCCCTCTCTTGAAAACTCGACACTCGATAAATAAAGAACTGAGCCCCGGTGGCGTAAGTGGTTGAGTGCGGGACTGCAGCTCGCAGGCTTGGCGGTTCAAATCCAGTGGTGGCTCTCAGGAGCACCACTGGGTAGTGCCCATGACCACCAGAGGCAGTGATGTCCACACACACAAAAAAATTAATTTAAAAAAATTTTTTAAATAAAAAATCTTACAGAACACGTCCACATCTTAACAAGTAAAAAGAAAAAGAATCCCACTGTGAAATGGGCAGAGGGCACAAACAAAACCTGCATCCGGGACGGCATGCAGGTGGGCAACAGATACAAGGAGAAACGTTCACCTTCGTGGGTCACTGGAAGCAAACCCCCCCCAAGTTCATGCTGACTCACAGTGACCCGACAGGAATGAGGAGAAATGCCCCTTTGGCTTTCCGAGGCTGGAGGGCTTTAAGAAAGCAGAAAAGCACATCTTTTCCCCATCGTGTAACCCGCTCCCTAGCACCAGGGCTCTTTCATGAGCCATTCAAGAAATGCAAATCAAAACCCACAACCCGGAGCCGCCATTGAATCACAGCCACAGCCGTCCACAAAACTTCCGCCCTCTGCTCCCAAGTCCCCTCTGACTCAGAGTGACCACAGGCCGGGCTTTCCAGACTAAACCTTTATGCGAACAAGCAGCCTCCTCTTTCTCTCAAGGAGCAGCTCTGGTGTTTGAACCGCCAGCCTTGCAGTCGTCCCCTAATATCTCACACACCCGGGTTCCTCCGCTTTAACAGCATGGTTCAAGAAACGAACAAAATAGCTAAAGCTAGTGAGGGTGTGGGCAGAATGCGACGCCCCACACGGCTGGTGGGACTGCAGAACAGTCCAAGCCCGGGGGTGCTTCCTCCAAAAGCTGCAATTAGGAAAAAAACCTGTGACCCAGCAGTCCCTCGACTATGCAGACAGCCTAGAGAAGTAAGAGGCCAACACCAATGGGTGGCTACATGCACACCTATGTTCAAGACACTATTTACAGTAGCCACAAATGGAAACAGTGTCCATCGATGGAGAACGGATAGACACACACGTGATGGGCTACTATGTAACTCTAAAGAACCCTGAGGAGTCTGGGAAACAGAACTGGAGGAATCTGACGGATATGATGCTGAGTGGAAGGAGTCCTCTGACAGTTTCCAGGAACTGGGAGGGGGTGCTTGCCTCACTTCCTAGAGAATGGACACTTGTGACTTTGGGTGATGGGGAGGGCAGTCCCAAATATGGGGGACGCTAGCACCACGTGACCAAGATGAAAACACTAAGCACTGGAGAAAAAGAAGCAATTCCAGTCAAAGTTGTCACAGTCACAGTCTTGCACCAACAGTGGAAAACACCCCCCCCCCAAGACGGGTGTGGTTACGTAGGTAGTCAGGGCTGCACATACAGGGACGCTCACAGGTGTATCTGTGGACATGCACATTCACATGTGCGGCATAGATAGCCACACACGATACAAAGCGCCTCCAGGGCACCGTCACGGGGGACCAGGGAGTCGGTCAGCTGAAGAGGTCACAAAGATGCTGCGCCTCCTTGTTCAACCCGTAGCTCTGGGGTCCCCCGAGCTGGCAAGTGGCCACCGTCTCAGAAGGAAGCAGAAGTCTCTACTCCTGCGAGGCCCCCTGAGAAGGGTGGAAGTCCCAGACTGGCGGAAGAAATCACACCCCACGACTCCCAGCCCGCACAAACCACAGCCCTCTCGTCTCGGACCAGAAGTTCCCTACCCAGATGGCAGTCAACTACCACGTCCAGCCTTTCGCCCAGGGACGTGATGCAAGGTCCCCGAGGCCAGGAGAAGAATGCAGAACGTAACTCAAGTTCCTTCCAAATAAATCCATCCGTCAAAGGCCAGGACAGAACTCCAGAGACCAGCACCCTTTGAGCCTGGCAGTGAATTCTGCAGATGGCCTTTCAGCTGTGAGTGATGAGCGCCTGCGTGTGCCCACGCCGAGAGGCCCAGGGGGTCAGCACGTACATACGTACGTACCCACAGCAGAGAGGAGAGAGCCGGGAGGGGCAGGGACGCCAGATCCTAGCAGACAGAAGACACGGGGCGGCCGGCGTGGAGAGAACGAGGCTGCTGACACACTGCCAACATGGCAACCAAGGGCATGGAACTCTTTGTATAAAAGCCATTAAACGGGAACCTAATTTGCTCGGTAAAACTTTCACAGCATAACACAGGAAACACTTTAAAAAAACAACACCGCTTCCTTGGTAGGCCTCCAGCCCCCCACGCAGGTGTGAGCATTCATTTGCCACTATGAGTTTCATGTAGGCCAATCTCCACTTAAGCGGTTGCTTAGAAGACTCATTCATTCATTTCCTCCCTCACGCATTCATTCATTCATTCATTCATTCGAACAAGCCCTGGGCGCTCTCCTTTGTGCCAGATCTGGCCATGGGGACCCTAGCCATAGCAGTGCTTCAGAGCAGAGTCATGAACTGCAGGCGCAGGCGTGCATCTCTCGGTCTGCAGTGAGAAAGCAATGAGGACCCCAGACCCTGCCCGATCTGGTCCCCTCGGATCTATGTCCAGCTCACTGGGCAGCCTCGGACAGCAAGGCAGGGCTGGCCTCAGCCTCCGGTCTCCCACAGAGATTGGTCAGCACAGGCCCACAGGCAGTCCCCGGGCCCCCTGGGACATGGGCTGCAGGGGGAGGTCTCTCTGGGGCAGGCCAAGCACAGGCTCCTCTTGTGCCCAGGTCTCCGGCTGGACCCGGAGAGGCAAGGGGCTTGGAAGACAGAGGCCTTCAGAAGTGAGCAGAGACTTCTCCCGGCCACCAGCCCTAACCGGACTCGCAGAGGTGAGCATGCCCCCCAGCTCTGTCATCTCCCTTCTCTCCCCCCAGCCCCCACCCCTGAGGCCCTGACCACTCCCACCCGCACCTTTCTGACTCGGCGCCCCGAGTCTCCCCACAGGGCTCGCACTCAAGCTCGGCTCCTTCCCATCGAGAGACGTCGCCCCACCTTTGCCTCCCCTTCTCGGCAGAGAGTTTTTAAGGAGAGCTGTCTCCAATCAGCTATTTCCATTTCTTCAAATCCGATTCCTTCTTCAACCCACTGCAATCTGCTCCCGCCCCCACCCTGCCCCTGAAATGGCTCTCGCTGGGCCCATCTTGTTGCTAAATCCACCGGACGGCTCACTCTGGTCCACAGTCCTGCGTCCTCCCCCAGCCCCACTCAGCCAGCTGCCACGGCTCTCTCCTGCACTTCGGGGACACCCCGCTCTCCCAGACCCCGACCTTCTGGCCAAGCTGCTCAGCCTCCTGGGGCAGCCCTCCTCCACGCCCCCTCCACTGCTGGCTTCCTGCAAGTGCCCCTCCTCTGCCTTTCCACCTGCTATGTCCCCCCCGCACTGGGGCGTGTGGGGCGTGGTGGACTTGAGGGACCACTCCCAGAATCCTCTTTCTGGCTCCGACAACCGTGCTCTTAGATCCAGATCCATGTGTCCGCCCACCAGACACCTCCTCCTCCAGCTCCCCCAGGCCCTCAAACGTCTCATGTGCGGACCAGAATCTGGAGCCAGACACCCCCAGGCCTGTGTTGGCTCCCGTGGTCCCCACCTCACTCAGAACTGCAAACGGCCTGAGACCCTGGCGACCCGGGGCAGAGACCCTGGCGACCCTAATATCTTTCCTCACTCGCCACCACTGCAGAAGACCTCTCCTTGCCTCCCCACAGTGACCGCCCGGCTCAGCCCCTCTTCCCACTGGTCAGCCCGCCTCTCCTCGCCCTTCCCAGGCCATTCTCCCTCCACCTGCAAGCGGAGCAGTTGCTACAGGCAATCAACCTGACAGCGGTGCCCCACCACCTTCAGGCCGCAACTCAACTGCCCGGCACCCCTCCCAGGACCCTTCCTGACGAGCTCCCCCAGCCTCATCTCTGCAGGGACTTTTATCCTTGACCAGCGGTTCCTGGACACACAGACCCGCTGTTCCTCAAAACCTTGGGGTCCTCCAGGCCCGCTGCCCTTCCAGGACCCCAACCTGCTGCCAGCCGATGCCTGAGCATCCCAGGTCCTGTCTCAGCGACCACCCCCCCCCCCCCCCCAGTCCCGGGGCTGGATCAGCTTCCAGTCTGTGCTCCCATGAAGCCCTGCGGCGGCCGGCGTAGTCACCCACTCTCCAGGAAATGCACAAGGCTCCACGTCTCAGTCTGGCTGCCTCCAGGGGCAGGGAGGCCAGACCCACAGAGAGGCTCAGATGCTGGACTGAGTCTCCTGGCCTTAGCCGTGGCTTGTCCATACCCTTTAAAAGTCCTCAATTTCCCTCTCTCCCTCCTCTGGCGCTCACAACAACAACTCCTCCTTGCCAGCACACCCCAGGCCCCCACAACCTGGGGCCCCATTGGCAAAGACGAGGGCATTGAGCCCTCTCCGGGGCCTGCAACGCGCGCCCCAACGCGTGCTCGGATCACACGGGCGTTGAAGCACCCCTACAGACGGACCCAGATCCAACCCCAACAGGCACGAGCGCCCCCAGGGGTGCACGCACGCAGGCACACAGCCCCCGCCCCGGCGAGCGCACCTGGTTGATGACGTAGACGCCGTAGCGCAGCCGCTGCCGCCGCAGGATGGGGTGCAGGTAGTGGAGCCAGTAGCGCAGGTGGTGCTCCCGGTGCCGGAAGGGGATGATGACCGCCACCGTCTGGGCTGGCGCGCAGTCGGGCGGGGCATAGCGGCCACCCCGGAGCACGCCCGGGTTCTCCCTCTGCACCCGCTCCAGGGGCATGGGCGAGGTGAACTCTATCAAGAGTCGGCCCACTGCAGGCAGGACATGCAGAGGGCGGCGCCTGAGCCGGGGCCAGGCCCTGCCAGGATCGGGCCGGGCGACACCCTCCTCCCGGCCCCGGAGCAGGCCCCACCCTGCTGGCTCACCGAGGCCCGGCGGTGCGTCAGGACAGGGTGGCAGGGCGGGAGCCGTGGGGCCCGGCCCGGCACTGGGGGCCTCGGGGAGTCCGGAGCTGGGGGCAGTGGCGTTGGGCCGGGAGCAGTTGGCGCTGCCGCCGGCAGCTGGGTGGAGGGCCCGGGCAGGGCCCCGGGCCCCGAAGCGGCTGAAGAAGGCCAGGTGCTGGGCGTAGACGTCAAAGTAGAGGATGACGGCCACGAGGAAGTGCAGCAGGCAGAGCAGGAGCACGGCCTTGCAGACGCGCTCCAGCGTCCCCCCCAGCAGCCTGCTCATCCCGCAGGCGGCCACCGGCCGGCCCAATGGGCCCGGGCATCCGGCTGCCGGCCTGAGCAGGGGCGGGAGAGAAACAGACCCCGCAGGTTAGGGTTGGGTGTGCAAAACTACCCACCCACCTCCTGCCCAGCTGCTCACACTCACGGACCCACAGGATCACACTCACCTGCTTACCTCCCTTCCTGCCCCACGCCCCAGCCCAGGCACTCACACTCTCCCCACCAGGAGACGCCCAAGTCAGTCAGGTCCCTGGCAAGACACCCACCACACACGTCAGACACACCCAGCACATACACGCCACTCTTCACCCTCTCACTCGCTCAGACACTTAATTAAGCACAGCCTCACACTCAGGCACTTAACCTTCCCACGAGACCACGAGACAACGTGGGTCCACAGAACGTGACACTGGATCCTCCCCAACCCACAGACACAGGGGTGCCCCTGGACCCCAGGAACAGGCAGCATATTCTCAACAAAGGATTTCAGATTTGGGGCAAGGGGAGGGAGGCCACGAACCGGCAGCCACCACGCACTGACTACAATCAGTCCGCTCAGATGGAAAGTGGTTTCGTCAGGCGGGTGCCAGGGGCACGAAGGCCAGGCCACTGGGGACCAGGTTGGGACGTGGCCCAGTGCAGCCCAAATATGGACAGGATGTACACAGAATGGCTGGCCACCGGAGCACGGAATCAAAATATAGCGTGGGCACCTCCCACGTAAGACCCCAAGCCCAGTCCCCACGGACGGGGAGAAACTTCTGATTCTGGGAAGGGAAGCCACCACAAACCTCGGGATCCCAGGGAAGAGGCCAAGAACTTAGGCAGGTCAGAAGAGATCTGAGCTGGGCAATGGTTCCCAGGGCACAGCACCCACTTTGGGGCACTTTTAAGGATACACAGAACCACAGGGGCACCCCTGGTCGCACACTCCGAGACACACAGAAAACTACAGACACGCCCGCGTGAGTCACACACCGCCACGGACTCACAAAGGAAGCCCCCCCACCCCTGGACTTACATACAGGTTCCTGGCCAGATCACAGCCAGACCCACGTGCAAACATTCCGCCCCTCCCTCTGGGCCGGGGGG
>PVJH01044705.1:0-12847 GCA_004026705.1 Nesogale talazaci | reverse complement strand
GGAGTTAGTCTCAGAGACAGTGAACGAACTACCGGAGAAGACAAGATGGCGGCGTCTGAGGGGCTGGACGAGCTGGAGGAGAAGCCACATGGCCTTACCCTGATGGGACCTGACTTTTGAAGCTGGAGAAGCCACGTAGAGATCCCTGCCAGTGCTGAGTTGCTTCTACCACCACTGGATGCTATTGATGGACCCTGAGCCCTGGAAGCGAGGAGCCCTGGGGAGACCCTGTGGTGCCTGGACTCTACACCCACAGGCTTGTGACCTCGTGAGTCGGAAGGAGACTTTATAGACTGTTTTCAGGCATATGGGTTAATATTGGACTTATGACTTTGAACTGGACTGGGCTGGGATGCTTTCTCAATGTCCCATTCCTCTTGTATATAAACCTTTTCCTTATATCCATATGCGAGTCTATGTATTTGTTTCTCTAGTTTACTGGGACTAACACAGACATCTAGGTGATCCTGGGGTCACTGAGTGGTACACATGGTGAATGGGCTTTTGAGCTGATGGAAAGGTGGTTCAGGTCTACCTGTAGGCCCCTTGAAAGAAAGCCTGTTAATGCACTTCAGACGAACCGCCCATCCAATCTGATGGGACACAGTTCTCCTCTGCCATGCCTGGTAGACAGAAGAGAGGTGACCTTGTCTTGGTGTGGCAAGGACAAGCCTACGCACGTTTCTTGGCAGTGCTCCTTCGTCCAACAGCTGGGAGAGAGTGCCTTTTGCATTTGCTTGACGTCTGGAGATGGTATGCTCACCACTCCTCGAGGCTGTTGTTAGCTTTCTATTTCTTCTGCAATTGTGACCTTCCAAAGTTTCATAAAGGGAAGAAAAAAACCTGCCCTACAGCAATCGATCCAGGACACAAAATGAAGCTATTAAACACTGAAGGCCTACTCTGGGGTAGGCACCCCATGGAGGTCTGCTAACCTTCAGCCTCCCAGGAGGTCAGGACAGCCTCCCTCACAGCAAGTGAGGAAACGGATGCTCTCAGTGGACAATACTGCCACAAACCCTAGCTGGTTTGTGTCAGAGCTGGCATCTAGATTTTTATTCCGGTACACTTAGTAGGTATGGGAAGACCCTTCTACGTTCTGCGGATTTGCTTAGACTGCTCTTTGGAAATCTACTAGCCATCTTTTTCAAAAGTTCATCGCCTATGGAGGAGTCCCCTGAGGCACTTCTAGAAATTCTGCATGGGGCCAGGGAGTTCCATGCCTCCGAGAGCTGGCATCCACTTGATGGCCTGAGTTTGGGTTGGAAGAGTTCCTGTCTGGCACCAGCGATGTTCCTCGGCTGGCCCTTGGAGTAGAAAGTCTTCAATCTGGAGGACTTCACAAATGCTCTGTTGTTGCAGTGAGTTCAGGGACAGGGTTCTATTCCAAAAGATATTTCTATTTCATGTGTTGTTAGCTACACAGAACTTAAGTGCTTGTGCTCTACCAACTTAGTAGCTGGTGTGAAAGCAATAATAGAGGTAATTAGACGTACAACTCTACGCTTTTCACTTTGGTCTTACGTCACCCCACACAACGAGTAACAGGATATAAGCCACAGGGTCCTGCCCGGCTTCTCCAACCTTGGTGTCAGATTGGACATGGACTTCCTGTCCCGTATGGATCATCTGGCGACACTTGCTTTTTTAGCACAGCAACAACCCAGACCCTAGTTCCAAAAGGGGATGTCACCCAAAGGAATGTAGTACCGCCCAACAGGCATCCTGGTGGTGCAGTGGTTAAGGTGTTGGGCTGTGATCTGGACAGTCAGCAGTTCAAAACCCCCAGCAATCCTTCAAGAGAAAGACTGGGCTTACCACTCCCATAAACAGTTTCCACTCCCATAATCCTGTGAGTCACTGTGGACTGCGTGGCAATGAGTGGCTTTTGGTGTTTAGGGTTAATGTTGAAAGAAAACCACCTCGAGCTTATCATAGACATGGGATGTAGCTGTGTCTTCCATCATGTATAATAATCTCCTGTAGCTCTAGTTTTAGAGTGGTGACATTGCTGCCTTCTGTCTGTATTAAACAATAGTGCAGAGAAGCAAAAAGCTATGAGTCTTTTCCACTGAATTGTGAATGACCTTGGCAGGGGGCCAAGGTCTTGGGCCCTTTGCTGGATGGAAAGGGACCACATTCACCAACTATTAAGATCCATCGGATACAGTATGTGTGATTCTAATGATCTGTAAACATGTCTCTCTCATCTCCCCATGAGGCTAAGCTCTCAGAGGGCAGAGGCTATGTCTTATTCAGCCTGGAATCCCATATCTCAGGGTGCTTCCTCACAGAAATCATTCTGTAAAGAGATGTGTAACAAATGCCTTTGGAAAATATTTTGATCAATTTCATGGGGGTGGTGTGTATGTGTGTGTATGTGTGTGTGGGAGTGTTTAGTGCTTATTATTTCTTTAATATCCAAATATATATTTTATGCATGAAAGATATATTTTCCTGGCTATTATTTTTGTAGCCAGAAGCCCTGGCATCATAGTAAAGTACTCAACCATCAACAGGAAGGTTGGCTGTTGCTTATGCTTTTCTAGTGCCTGTGAAAAAGAAATGTGAGTGGAGACATTTACAATGTCAAATATTCCAGAAGGGCAGGACTATAAATGGCAGTGAATGAGAACTCCTCTGAGGACTCCAACAAAAACCTGGGCTGCAATTCGAAAACAGATACATGCTGATTAAGGAAATTTGGGCCACTCACTCAATTCTCTGTAGCTCATGCTGTGTGCTTCAGGGGTGTCATTCGAGCTGCTCTCTGCCTTTGGGGCAACTGAGAGCTCAGAACAGGGGCTGAACGGTTGGCGAATTAGGACGATTGTTGTCCCCTCCACGTGCAGTGGTTGTTGGGTGCTGGTGCGATGGGTCTGATCCATTGCAGCCCTGGGTGTCACACAACAAGACACTGCCAGGTACTGAACAGTCTGTGCAACATTCCAGAGGTTAGAGGGAGCACAAATGTCTTTTGCACTAGCAGACAAAGGGTTGGGTGGTGTGGGGTTGTGGAGGTGCCTAGAACTTTGGCAAGCCAGGCACCTTGTCCTCAGAGGGAGGGGCAGATTAGGGTGGTGGCGATGATATGTCTCACCATTCCCACCTCTAAAAATGAGATGGAATGAGAGTGGCAGGGAAGAGGAAGAAAATGAATTGACGCCTGCCCAGCCCAGCGTCATCAGGGCTTGCAACTGAGGCTGTGCCTGGCGCATCTTCTGTAGGCTGCAGTCGGCTTCCTGATATCACTGCGCCCAGCCCCATGACACCTTGACTAGCCCCGCCAGACCGAATGGCCTATCAGGACAGAGTCTCTCCTGCTCCTCCCTCCACACTCCCTGCAGCGTGGGGTGGGGTCGACAGGGTCCCAGGCTCCCGGTATTGGACCCACCGTTCTGGTTCAGTGGAAGGACCTTAAACTCCAGGACAAGGACACGGCAGTAAAGGGTGATGCTGCCAAACCGTACAGTAGACCCTGGTATGGGTGAGCCCATTGTTTCAGCCACGGGGCCAATCCCATCTAATTGAGAGTTCTTCTGTCTTTTTTTCACTGCCTCTCTGCTTTATTCAAGCATGATGTCATTTTCTAGGGACTATTCTCTCTCCTGAGGCGCCCTGGTGGGGTAATGGTGATGTGTGGAGCTATGAATGTTAAAGTCAGCAGTTCAAAGCCACTCGCTACTCCCCAGGAGAAAAAACTTGGCCTTCTAGTCTTGCAAAAAGTGACTGTCTCAGAAATGCACAGGCCAGTTCTCCCTTGTCTGGTAAGGTTCCTATGAGACGGAATCAAGTTAAAGACAGGGATGTTGGTATGATGTTGAGGTCTCTCCTGGTGATATTTCCAACGCACATGAGACACAGTCTGACCCTCCTTGCTTTGGGGAGCATCTGGCTCAAATTCCTCCAAGATAGATCTGTTTGTCCTTTGGGCAGTCCATGTAGCTTTCAATAGTGTTACCTTCGATAAATGGCATCAACTTCCCCAGACACAGTCAAAAATAAAGGTCCCTCCCCACTGCTTTAATGATGGGCTCCGATGCTATGCAGGAGTTAGAAAGGAGTCATTGTGAAACGACAAGGGGTGCCTCAGCCCCCATTCATGAGGAGCAAATAAGAAAGATATCGTGAATCAAGTTATTTCGTAAACATTGGCGTAGCCTTTGGAACAAGACCTTTCACACAAGAAGGTGGACGTTGATGACAGGATGTCAATGATTTTTACTCTTTTCTTGGGACAACTTTATGAATTATCTTTCTCCTTTAGGGTGAAAATCCCCAGCTCAGAAGAGCCCGACATATATTTCAAAAAGGATAGGATCTCTTCTCAGCCTCCGTCAATATCATGGTAAGTCACTTTTTTCAATCCTCCTGTGGTAGTTACATAAGCTGGTGTCAATTTTGAGGGTTGGAGTCTAGAATGTCTATCAGGTCATAGCCAATTAGGCCTCTGGGTAGGCTTGGCCTTCTCCTGAGGATTCTGGGAATGCCTGTATTTCCTCCCTGGTGACGGGAAACACTCTGTGTAAGACATACCTGTGAAGCTCTTACATGGAGAGAGGCCGATGGAGGCAGACATCTGGAGTTGTAGAAGCCTCCTGGAGACCCCTGACAATGCTGAGATGCTTACAATGCCACTGGATCCACAAAACTTCCTACCCACTGGCCTGTGATCTTCCTGCATTCAGTGGTATTATATGTGTTTTGTTAGTGTAAAGAGGATTTTATAGATTGCTATCAGACATATGGGCCAATATAGGACTTATGGGCTTGATCTACTCTGTGCTGAATGTTTCCTCAATATTCAGCTGCTCTTGTCCCCTAAAGACATATGGGGTGTCTATGAATTTGTTTCTCTAGACCACTTGGACTAACACTCCCCCACCCCCAACTCATCAGCACCACCACTCTTCTCCTGACTCCAACACCATGGACTGGCCTTAGCCTCTACCACCTTTCCCATTGGAGAATCAAAGGGAATTTGATTTCCGAGTGCATTCATAGTCATCTCAGCATTCTTTACCTGGTACATTCTTAATTTCCATTCTTGATTGTATCCATCCTTAATTTCCATTCTTGATCAATCCATTCTTGATTGATATAAATAGACCCAACACACACTGTGAGAGTAAAGAATGCTGAAGGTGTGTGTGGTTTGAAAAATGTCTGAATCCCTCAAAAAACCACTTGGAACCACCATTTATTACAGTTCAATGCATATCCCCCTGAGAGAGTCAGACCCAATGAGAGAAAAAGCTCAGGAGGAAGAGAATTCCCATGAAGATGAAGTACTGAAGTTCCTCCTCCAGCACTTGATGCCTGGGATTTCTGCTCCGAAGTATTGGCCATCTGAGTGGGTGTGGAGACCATCTGCATTTCCGGTACTCATAGGAGGGTGATCAATCTTTGTGCTGATCCACCTTTTTAATCAATATTTTCAACTTCAGTGGGGGGAAGTCCCTTTTGAGTAAGAAACTCCTTTGTCAGACTCAGGGTGGAGCTCTGGGTAAATAAACTGTGCTGACATCTTGCAGGGAGGCAGGGGCAAGGAGGGCATCTCTGCTGCTGAAATATGGGACAGATCAGAAGTTAGCTTGAAGGGAGATTGGTACCATATCTGGCATCTTATGGGAATGGTATTTCTATTTTTGCCTAAACACAACAAAGTATTTTCATTGTTCTCCCACAAATAATGTATTTTGCTTTGCTGAGAGGTGATTTCTGTCCGCTGTTGTTTATAACATCTGAGTAAAGCGATACTAACTGACATGTGGACCTTCAAACCTTCTATATATGTGGTTTTGCTCTGGTGACATATTGGTTATGCAAAAGACTGCTAATCTTAAGGTCACCAGTTTGAAACCAACAATCCCGAGGTAGGAAGACAGGGCTTTCTGCTCTTATAAATGACAGTCTTGGAAACTCGCCAAGTAGTTCTGCCTGTCCTATGGCGGGCGTCACTAAGAGTCACCACTGACTCGATGCCAAAGAGAGACTGAGTTGGGGGTCCATGATTTCCAAGGTGTTTTCAATGGCCAATCTGCTCCTCACCTGTCCCTCATGGGTGAACTCTGCAACACAAATCACCGCATTCACTCATTTCCATTCAATGACATTCAAAGACTTCCCATGCATGAAAAGTGTTTCCTTGCTGGTCTGCAAGGATATTATGATTTGTATCCCTGTAGACCAATCCCCTGCAGGCTTATTTTCTTCCACTCACTGATGTAGACATTATTGGAATAATGTCTGAGTCTATTTTAAGTTTCCACTAGCTACTGTTTCTTGTCTTTGCAGTGACCTTGTCTCTTTTGGTTCACTTAAGGATGCTATGTGTTCTCCAAAACCTTATATAAAGTCCCCTGTTAAAGCCTTTCCTGGCCATTTCTCTTCTTTACCAGCAGAGTAGAACTCACTCTCTCCTGTGTGAATTCTGTGACTTAAAGCATCTTTGTGGCTGTGTTCACTTGTTTACCTAGCTGATTTCCATGACCCACCAAGGAGAGGCAGCAATGACTGACTGTGATAGCCGGACCTTGTCAGGCATGTAGCACGAAGTAGACATGCAGTCTTCCCTGCACAGTGACATCAGTCAGGTGGCGTTGTGTTAATCTTTTGCAGCTGCATTGATCTTGAAGCGCAGGGTTCTCTTTCCTGTTGCACAGAACTAACTAAGGGGTCAAAGACGTAAGAGAAGGAGCAAATCCCTGTGGCACCTGCAGATTGTGGATTAGGATTGCAGAAGTGAGATAGAGTGTAAGGTGGGAAGAAGAACGGCTTGTTGGACATTTGGTGCTGTGGTGTGGTGGGGGGGGGGTGGAGATGCCACGTAGATGTCTGATGATTTGGGTTCAGAAAAAGTTAGAGGAAAGGAAAAGACAGTGTGTCTAAGAATTGAAGTCAGGGGTTCAATATTCCCCAAATATTACTGCTGCAAAGCAAGGCAAGGTATCAGTATTATGTATGTATCATGTACCTATGTGTGTGCTGTGTGCATGCATGGGTGCACAGCATCTGGTGAGAAGCCTCCCAATGAGTGTAAACAATGACACACGGTCCTCCAGAGGGAAGTGGTAAGGAAGAAACAGGAACTAAAATAGAGCAATGTCCTCAGGAGCTAGGGGCAGTAAAAGACTTTGGGCTTATATTGAAAAATATTGCTTTTATAGGTCTTCTAGTTTGTTCTGACTCGTCCTGGCAGGAAGAAGACACTGCCTGGTCCTGTGCCGTCTCCATAGCTGTCCTTGTGTTGGGGCCCGTTGATGCCACCGCTGTGTCAATCCATTTCTCGAAAGTCTTTTGCTGCTGTTACTTCGCCACACTTGATGCCCTTCTCCAGGGACTTGCATCTTCTGACAGCATAGCCAAAGTGCACGAGAAGGTGTCTTGCTACCCTTGCCTTTTAAGGAGTCTTCTGGTTGTACTTATGCCTATGTAAAGTTGTTAATATGCCGTCCTCCAAACCTGATGCCACACTTTTTTCTTGCAGTTGCGTAATATGCTGTCAGTTTGAGACGTAAGGGTGGAGGGGTAGAGTTTAGCTTCTCAATCGCGTCACAGCTTGATGACCTCCTTTGGAGGCACTAAGAAGCTAAAGAGCTCTCTGGAGGCGGGACACACACTCACTCACTGTGAGACATTCCTGCAGACAAGGCACGTGGAGCTATGCTAGCCACCTGGCGCTGGAGGAGCCACGTGGAGACCCCTGCCAGCTATGCGAGGCTCCCATCGCCACTGGATCCACAAGACTTTCCACCTACTGAACGAATGCTCTTGCATTTGTCCTCATGAGTCTGAAGAGGACTTATTAGATTGGTATCAGATATATGGGCTAATATAGAACTTATGGACTTGATGGATGAGGTTGTGATGTTTCCTCAGCATTCAATTGCCCTTGTATGTAAAGCTCTTTCTTATGCACATGAGTGTTTCTATGAATTTGTTTCTCTAGTCCACCCAGACTGATACAATTTTAGTCATATAAGTTTGTTTCTCTGAAGATTTGCTCAGTATACAGGTCGAATAACTATGATGACAGGATGCGACCCTGAGGCAACCTTTATTGGATGATCATCAGTAAAATTTTTACTTGGATTTGATATTAATTATATCAGTCTACAGAAATGTTTCTAATAAAAAGCAAACAGAATTTATAGACCTAAGCTAACACCAGACCAGGCTCACTGCCAAAATTCTGTGGATCTGGACTACCATAGCTGAGAAAACCCCATGGTAGGACCGAAAACAGTAACTTTTTCTGAAGAGCTTCTCCTGTTTTTGTGAATCCTTTATTCTGGGCTCAGTACTTGGGAGCTTCCCATATATTTTATATTTAGTCCTCACCACAGCCAAGCACAGGCTGTAGCTATCATGCATTATTATTCATAATTAATGCCTTTATTATTAGTATAACAAGTAATAATTATGTATATTATCAATTATTATTGTTATTTAATAGTAGTCATTGTTATTTTTGAGGAAATGAAGTTCCAAAGATGTAAACACATTTGTCTAAGGCCCAATGCCGAGTTAGTGATGGACAGGTGGAAACAGAAGGAGGCCTACATGAATATCAAGCATAATAAATATTCGAGCCCCAGGCTGGAAAGATCCATCCCTGTAGGATGCAACACCCAGTCGATCGTTGTTTGCACTCCTCTTTGATTTATGTCTAGGATCTTTCCCTCTCCTTCCCATTCTCTTGCTTCTAAAATCTTCCAAATTAGATCTAGGGTGTTACCTCATTTGTGAATTCGTCTAAGACCTCCCTGACAGAGTTCACCCGGCTTTTACTTGCTGTGACCCAGAACTGACCTTCATTTGGAACCCCAGGTAGAGCTTCCTCAATATTTGCAGGTTGCCTCTTTCAGGAAGGCAGAAAGCCAGGGCCTCCTACTCCTGTAAGAGCTACAGTCTGAGAAATGCACAGTGACAGTTCCATTCTGACCTACAGGGTTGGTCTGAATCAGCATCACTGAAGAGCTGTGAGGTTGGAATGTCTGTTTCCCTTCAGGAAAGTGTGAGCTCCGTGAGGGCTGGGACCCTGTCTGATGATCTTGAAACGCTCAGCACTTTGGAAACAGTGCCTGGCGAGACATGTCAACTGGATGGAAAGACAACTACACGAATGAATTCATGTTGATTCCAGAACAGAAAGCCAATGAGAAGGACTATGAAATAACTTTCACAGTGGCAGCATAAATAACAGACAGATAAGACAATGCTACACTGCTCATGCTTTGGAGAACTGGTTAGCCTGGAATGACCCTATTAGTCACTGGCAGAAACAGACTATGGTGCTCCTGGGACTGGGGGAGGGGCTGGTTATCTTCACTCAAGAGAGAAGCCCTGGCTTATTTGCTGTCTCAGAGGACAGATGGTAGCTCCAAGCTTCCCTGGTCCACTGGTGCTCAAATTAGTGCAACTAAAGACCTTAGAAAAAGATCCCTTTTCAAGGTGACCTTGGAAAGACAGAAACACCAGACAGTTTCCAAAGAGCCTCAACAAGACAGAGAACTGCTCATGGGCTTCACCACTGTGCTGGGTCTTTAAAATTTTCAGTGATTCTGAATTATGCATAATACATACCCTACATTTTATTATTGATGTTTATGCACACACCTCTCCAATCATAGTCTCACAAAAATGAAAGAAGACTGCATTTAGGGTCAGGAATCCTATGCTTCAATCTTCATGACTCTGGGGAAATGATTTCCATCTTTGGTCCTTAGTTCCCTCCTCTGTAAAATGAAGTGAAGGATGTTTGCACAGATGGCCTTAAAGCCAATGGATCTGCCTCAGAGAGTTGACACCTATGAATCTTAGCTAAGGAAATGGGCAGAAATATTGGATGGAAGGTAACAGGGCCCACAACACAGTAAGGAACCAGTAGGAACAGTAGGACCAGGAAAAGAACTAAGGTATAACAATGAGATAAATGCATTCCCATACCTTCCTGGATTGATATAGAATGTATTTATATCTTAATAACTATTCTTTAGAAGAAATGGAGACTAGATCAATGCTAAAGTGTTGGTGCAGAAGCAGTCGTTACTGGTTAGTCCAAATGGGAAATGCTTAGTTCAGTGATTTTGTGATTTGGGAAAGGGTTCTGTTTTGCTCGCATAGGATTTGGGAACCATCTTGTATTTTTCTTGATCTTTTGTAAGTCTCACAGTGTCTTAACCTGATATGGTTGCCCCATGAGATTGATTATGTTCAAAGTATCCCGGTCTTGCTGAAAGGACCAGTGCAGTTTGTTTTTAAAACATTTTATGTATCTTTTCACTGGTTTTATATGTATAATTAATTGTTTTTAAGTTAATAACATAGCATAACCAAAGCAAACTAATTGCAATTGAGGGGATGTCCAACTCATAGCAAACCCACACCCCAAATGCAATTTGCCCTGTTATTAGTATGGGGAGTTTGGTGGTAGACTTAATTCATTTAGTGAACCATTACTGAGCCAATATTGATACATTAGGAGTATTGGAGACATAGTGGCTACACATTGAACTGTTATCTGAAAGGTCAAAGTTTGAAACCACCAACTGCTCCTTAGGAAAAAGATGGTGTTCTCTCCTCCTGAAAAGAGTTGTAGTCTCAGAAAGTTACAGGGCCCGTTCTGCTCTGTCCTATGAGTCTGCGTCATTTTGATGGCAGGGAATGAGATTGATACATTACTATCAAGCCAAGTTCATACTTCATTCAACTTCCTTTGTTTCTCCCGAATGCCCCTTTTCTGTACTGTGGAACCACCGAGGATACCACATTGTATCTAATCATTCCCCTCGCTTCTTGTGGACTGTGCTTGCCCCTCATACCTTCCTTGTGGTGAGGACCTTGACCATGTAGAAAAATATATTATCAAACATATTTTTGATAACCCCTATGGGAATTTGATGATGCTTATCTCATGATTAGATTGAACTTATTGGCTATAACTTATCGACTGGCCAGATAAAGTACATTATTTTTCCAATTGTTTCAGTTTAGTTCACGAATTTTAATGTAATTTCATCACACTCTAAATTCATTTACATATAATAGATTCTTTAAAAAATTCAAACATCTGATCCACTGGTGGACTTGCCTATTTTAGATATATTATTCTATATTTATGATGTCTGTTGACTTCCCTTCTCTCTATTTTTCATTTTCCTTTGGACAGTTTTGGTGGCATATAGTTCATGCATCAATCAATTCAACAGTTTATTCACATCAATAAGAGGAGTTGTACAATCATCAGCGCAATCAGCTTTAGAGCTTTTTCTTCATCCTTGTACTCATCATTATTAGCTCCTCATGTTCCCCAAAGTTCCTCTGCCGTTCCCCCAAGAGACAATTAATTCAGTTTGTGGTACAATAGATTGACCCATCCTGGATTCCATATATGAAAAATCATTTAAAACAAAACAAACACGGACAACAGCATCAAAGGAAAACCACTAAAACTTTCAATAGAAAAGCAAGGAGTAAAGTGGTTGACAGAGGACAGTGTAAGATATAAAAATAATATTATGTGGGTTCACGAGGGAGGGAGGGTGGGTGAGGAGGGAAGGGAGGGGGAAATGAGGAGCTGATATCAAGGGTCAAACTCCAAAGAAAATGCTTTAAAAGTGATGGTGGCAGCATGTGTACAAATGTGCTTGACACAATGGATGATTGTGTGGGTTGTGATAAAAGATGTAAGAGCCCCCAATAAAAGTATTTAATTAAATGAAAAAGGAAAAGAAACCATAAAATATTAAAACCTAGGATGAATTGGAAATGGAGCAAAGGGAGATCAAATCATAAAGTGTTAGATTTTAATCTAAGTGTATCTGCAATAATCCACTTTCTAGTGCATTCAGCATGTTAGCAAGAGTAGTCACACTCCTGGTCTATGCCAGCATTTTATTTTAGGGCATTCTTTAGAGACTGGAGGGAGTTGGTCACTGGCTTCATTTCACAGAAGTGCTAATGTTAATTCGGAGTTACAGAGAAGCATAATTATTCATTTTCCTCTCCTCCTCCCTCCCTCCCTTCCCTAAGCCTTTAGTGCCCTACGAACTTTACTTGACTCATTTAGCTATCTTCAGAATCCATTTTAGGCATTTAATAGAGCCAGGGCTTGGTGCAGCTTTGAGTTTTGGATCTGTCTCTTCGTCTGAAAGTGTGGTAATAAAGTGTATTTCTTAGGGTTTTCCAATGATTAAAATATTTAGTTCAGACCTTGGTAATACTATCATATACACTCAATATGTCAGTTATTATTTTTCTGTCATTATTATAAGACTCTGTATGGTATGTAGGCTGAAAGTCTATGAAAATGAGAGTTATCAAGTCCATATTCTACTTTAGAGAGTTCTCCTCTTAAAATGTCTTCTGAAATGCAGCTCACTCTGTTTTGTCCCTAAATGGTATAGATCCAAAATAAGCAGGTTGCCTGCTTATGAATATACTGCCATATAATAATATAATATAGTCTTTGATGGTGAACCAACCAGAGAGCACATGGGTGTGGGAAGTCCTGAAAAGTGTCTGTGTCTGTGTGGGCCACCTTGTTGCTAAGGGCTGGGATATGGGCATTGCATGATGGGCCAGGTTTACATAGTCAGTCAGGAAGGATGGAACGTCATAAGCAAGGATCCTGGATGAATGAATATTCCAAAATCCGCTGCCCAGAGGTCCAACACCTGCCTGGCAGTAGGATGTGTGTAGAATGCAGAGGAGAAGGCCCATTGGACAAGAAAGCAGGTAGAGCAAGAGAATAGGGTGCGTTGAAAGTGGGCCTGAAGAGTAACGGAGTTCCATTTGTGCATTTGAGTAAGAGAGAATAAGGAGGAAGATATGACTATGTTTT
>PVJH01044704.1:0-12858 GCA_004026705.1 Nesogale talazaci | reverse complement strand
CTGAGCAGCTGCCGCCTGTCTTGTAGTACTCGCTGGCCTACGCCTGCCTGAAGCTGGTCAACTACTCCTTCTTCTTCTGGCTGCCCTTCTACCTGAGCAAGAACTTTAAGTGGAAGGAGGCCGAGGCTGACCAGCTGTCCATCTGGTACGACGTCGGCGGGATCATAGGTAAGCAGGGCCGCGAAGTCTGCGTGGTTACCACTCAATCACGTCCTGTCGTAGCTCTCCTGGTGGGCCAGGGCTTGGGCAGGGCTGCGGGGCATGGGGCTGTTTCTGGGTCCCAGGGTGACGCACCCGGGTGTTAGCTGCCTGTGTGGTCCCTTTGAGTGTAACCCTCTGCACATTTCCCTGGGGGACCTGGTGGCCCTCTCAGGTCAGCATTGGACTGCTTACTGCAAGTTCACGGTTCAAACCCACCAGCTCTCTTCGAGGGGCAGAGGTGAGGCCGTCCCACTCCTGTCAAGATAGATGTCTCAGCAGTTGGGCCTGTCTCACTGTGGGCGGGGTCCGCTGAGTGGCCTGGGATCCGCATTGCAGCTGTTGCACTTCCAGGGCTCTTCCTGCAGGAAAGTGAAGCACGAGTACCCGAGATCTCAGTGCCCAAGAGAAGGGGTTCCTCTTCTCTGCTGCCACCTCTGGCGGTGTGCAGGCCGCTCAGTGTGCAGGCCGGCCTGTCGTGGGGTGCAGGTCTGGCTGGCTGAGTGCAGCTGCCTGTTCTGGGAGGAAGGGTGCGAGAGACCCAGCTATGGCCCACTCCCGAACCACTCTGTGATGTGCTCATTCCCTTGTGGTGAGACTCACCTGGGAAGACCAGCACGGCACCTTGGGGTGACACACCTTCCTGCATCTGAACCTTTAGTCCTGCTCTCAGACACAGAGCCGAAGGGAGGGGCGACACTATAGGGGTCTTGCCGCCATGCCTCGCCATGGGAAGGGACACTGTCCACCTGCCCCGCCCTTCGGTCAACGTACGACTATGGCTGCCAACTTACTGTGGCTGCTGCTGGCTACCTGCACTACCCGGCAACCCTGCCCAGGCCGGGCCCCCTCCCAGTGGTTAGACCGGAGCCCACTCTGTCACCCGTTGTGTCTGGGGTCTTTCTGCCGCCCCCCCCCCCCCCCTTGCCAAACACTAGGGTCTTCCCCAGCACAGGAGAGTGTGTCCCTAGCCCTTTCTACAGAGCATGCTGGTGTGACATCCAGGTACTTCAGTGCTCTGACCTTCCTCCAGTCTCCCTGTCCATGGCCAGCGCTCGCCAGCGGGCAGGGAGCTGACCACACACGGCTCAGGTCAGGCCCACCTTCCTGAGTCCTGGAGGGGCATCTTTGCCGGCGTGTGCAGTTGGCCTGTCCTGTGTGACACGTCATTGGAATTCTTTTTTAAAAAAATCATTTTATTGGGGGTTCACATAACTCTTAGCACAATTTGTACATCTATCCATTGTATGCGAAGTACATTTGGACATTTATTGTCATCTGCATTCTCAAAACACTTTTTTTTCTACTGAGGCCTTGGTATTAGCACCTCATTTTTTTTTCTTCCATCCCCGTTTCCCCCTCCCTCATGAACCCTTGATAATTTATAAATTATTGTTATTTTGTCATAGCATACACTGTCCGATGTCTCCCCTCACCCACGTCCCTGTTGCCGGTACCCCAGGGAGGAAGTTATATGTAGATTCTTGTGATTGGTTCCCCCTTTGTACTCCCCCTTCCCTCCACCCTCCCCACTGGTCCTGAAGGGATCATCTGGCCTGGATTCCCTGTGTTTCTGGCCTCTGCCTGTACCAGTGGCCATTCTGTGTCTAGCTGGATCGTGTAGCTCTTATCACCATTTGTACATTTGTTGCCATCATCATTCTGAAAACATATGTTTTCTCCTGGAGCCCTTGGTATGTGCTCCTCATTTTTTCCTTCCCCACCTCCCTCATGAACCCTTGATAATTTATAAATTACTATTATCTTGTCACGTCTTACACTGTCCGATGTCTCCTGTCACCCACTTTTCTGTGTGTCTCCCCTAGGGAGGGGTTATGTAGATCCTTGTGATCAGTTCCCCTTCCAACCCCCTTCATCTGAATTCTTGACCACTGCTTTTGTGGTGAATATTTATTGGCAGCTGTGAGCAGCCTGTAAGGGAGGCTTTTCTCCCCTGCAGAGGGCACGCACAGGGGTGGCTCGACCCTGCCCCCACCAGGTCACTGTGCGTCAGCATAGCCCAGGCATTGTGAGCGTGGCTTTGGTGAGATTCATGGCCTGCTAACCCGGAGGTCAGCGGTTCGAACTCACCTGCTGCTGCTCAGGGGAACGATCAGGCTGCCTGTCGGCCGCTGTAAAGACTGACTGCAGAGAGGCTCTGCTGTGCCCTGCAGCGTCATCTGTGGTTGAAATCCTGAAGGTTGTGGTTGTTAGTGGTCTCGAAAAAGGTCTCTCAACGCCCCAGGCAGGACACTGGGACGGTTGTTCTCAGGAGAGACTGGTGAGGGCCTGGCGTTGGATTTAGAGTGGCCTATGGCCATCAGCCACGGTGTGGCCTGGTGTCCGTCTTCCTCAGAGGAGGCTAAGGAGGGGCTCTTCTGGGGCCTGTATCTTAGGGTGACCAGCTGTGGGGTCCAGGTGGGGAAGGTGGGTGCAGGACTGACCAGGGCGGCCGGCCCTGCTGCCCTGACGCTGTGTCCTCTGCAGGTGGCACGCTGCAAGGCTTCGTCTCCGACCTGCTGCAGGAGAGAGCTCCCGTGCTGGCGCTGAGCCTGCTGCTGGCCACCGGGGCCCTTGTGGGGTACAGCCGTGAGTATCCCTCTGCCCATGGCTCCCCGGTCTCTGAGAGGGCGCTGGCCACAGAGTTAGGGGCTGCCTGGGAGACCTGAGGTAGTGATAGGGGCAACCCCACCTCTTTCATGTCCCTGAGCACTGGCTTTGTGCCTTCCGTGGCCGTCTGGGAATGGGAGGACATGGACCGGGGCTGGTCTTGAGGGCTGACCCAGGCAACAGAGCAGTCCAGGCGGTCTCAGGGGGATGAGCGGGTCTGGTGTCGGCGTGAGAGTGGAGCTGCTAGTCCGTACACCCGCAAAAGCCCAGGGGGGCAGAGGGACCCATAGCCCATCCCCAGGGCTGCTCGTGGACGCCTGGCTTCTGTCTGAGAGGTCGACCGTGGCCTTCCCCCCCTCTCTCTCTCCCAGGCTCACCGGACAGCAAGTCCATCAACGCGCTCCTGATGGCGGTCACAGGTACACGGTCTGGGTCTGGGAGGCACTGGCCTCAGTACGTAGTCACAGCAGAATCGGGGCTCTGGTCACGATTATCCCACCACCACATGCACGCCTCTCTGGAACCTGGGTGCAGCCTGGCTCCTGACTCTGTGGGGATAGGAGAGCAGTAAGCTCAGAAGCATGGCCCCCAGACAGGAAGGAAGCCCGCCCCAGGGAGGACGGTGCTCCAGGAAAGCCCAGGGTCCTCCCCTTGCAGGGTTCGCTCTGTCCTGCCTGGGGTCTCCAGTCCCCCGTCAGGCCTCCTCGCACTGGCGCTGGACGAAATCCTTTAGCACCGTCAGTGACACATCCTGTGCCAGCATGTGGAGAGGCCTTGGTCTCGGGCCCACCCCTCACCGGACAGCTGTGGCAGTGGAGTCGGTCCACCTGGGGGCATGTGCCCAGGAAGCTGGCCCGCCAACCACAGTTGTGCTAGCATCTGGCGACTCGGTGTGTGGTCTGGGAGCACAGCCACAGGTGTGCCCACAGGGCAGCGAGTGCTCCTCCCTCCCTCTGAGGAGCTTCCTGGCGGGCAGCGTAGGAGGACCACGGCTGCCCTGGTGGCTCCCAGTGCTCCATCCGCACCTGCCTCCAAAGACTGCATGCTGCCCACATTCCGCCACTGGGGGGAGCCATCTGCAGAAACAGGTGGACTGGTCCCCAGTCTTTTGATGTGTGTCTGTCTCCTCCGCCCTCATGATCCGGGGCCTCAGGTGCGCCCAGGCCTCCAGCACCTTCTCCTGGCTGCCACCTCCAGTGCGGTGCCCTTGGCGTTCTGCCCTGAACGGCCCCTCCTTGAGCCACACAGAGGGTGCCAGTGTCTGGTGACACCAAGCTGTGTGTGCAGGTCCCACCCAGAGTCCTGAGGACTGTCTTGTCCGCAGCCTGATGTCAGGAGCTGCTGACGGGGCGTGGCTCTCTCCGCATCCCACAGAGCCTGTCACTGGGGGTGGGCTGGTGCCCAGGGAGGCGCTGTGTCAGTGGAGTGGGGGACATACTTGGAGCTCTGCCCCTGGCAAGGAGGTGAACCATGTGGGAACCTGGCAGGCAGCCTCTCAGCCCTGTGGCTGCTTCTCCTGCCTCTTCACACGGCAAGGTCTTGTGACTAGCATGCTCGGTGGGGTGGGGCCGGCAGGGCGGGGGTCCATGCTATGTGAGGCCCACGGGTCAACAGTGGGCAGAGCGGCGTAGCTGCACCACAGCCCTGCAGTGTGACAGGCTTCCCTTGCTCATCATTGACCCCCCCCCACCCTGGCTTACTGAAGCAACCCCCATGGGAACGTCCCATCTTGCATGAAGTGGGGGTGGCAGCTTCAGTGAAGTGGGTGCCCTGTGCAGCACCTCCGTGCCTGTGGGAGTTGCACGGCACCTCCTCTGTGCGGGAGTGTTGCAGGGCGCAGGGACGTCTCCCTGAGGGCAGGCCGCCTGTCACTGCAGGGTTCTTCATCGGCGGCCCGTCCAACATGATCAGCTCTGCGATTTCTGCCGACCTGGGGCGCCAGGAGCAGATCCGCGGGAGCAGCGAGGCGCTGGCCACCGTCACAGGCATCGTCGATGGGACTGGGAGCATCGGGGCTGCGGCTGGCCAGGTGCGAGGCAGGGCATGGAGGGTGGTCAGGGGCTGAGACACATCCCTGGCTGTCCCCCCCCTCCCACAGCGCCCAGCTGTCTGTCAGCTCTTTCCTGTTCTCAGAGGCAGCCAAGGCCGCCCTGCTCTGTAGCCAGCCGCTCCCTTAGATCAGGGTCTAATCATCTTCCCATCCTGTCTCTCTCTCTCTCCCTCTCAGTATTTGGTGTCTCTGATCCAGGACAAACTTGGATGGATGTGGGTGTTCTATTTTTTCATTCTCATGGTAAGTGTGTCCATGTAGCATTTAGTCCTTATTAATATACTCTGACGTGTTTAGAATGGATACATGGAGACAAGGTTGAAGTTGTCAAACTTGGATCCACAATCAGCGGTCATGGAAAGACGTATTGCGTTAGGTCAGTCTGGTGTAAGACCTGGGCAGAGTACGGCGATCAAGGATGACGTTACTTTGAGGATACGGTGCGCCTGGCCCTTCTTCATGTGCCCGGGGAAGTTCGACTTGGAGTAAGGAAGACCGTGGAGAAATGGATGCATTTGCATTGTGGGGCTGAGGGAGAATCTTGAAGGTGCCATGGAGTGCAAAGAGGCCAACCCCGTCTGGTGGAGGAAGTACGCCCACATGCTCCTTAGAGGCGGGGAGGAGACAGACGAGCCCCGGGGAGGGGCGCTGTGCGTGTGAGAGTGGGAAGGCCCTCCAGGAGGTGGACTGGCTCTGTGGCCGCATCAACGTGCTCAAGCCGAGGAGCGTGGAGGATGGCGCGGGCTGGGCCGTGTGCTGGGGTCCCCGTGGCCGGAGCCCCCTCCATGACACCTCATGGCGACAGCAGCAACAATGACACATTTACATCCCTTGTTGGCATCGGTCAATCTGATGGGTTTTGGGTTTTTTTTTTAAAGACGCTTTTGTAAAAAGTCACATCATAGTCACCTTAAAATAACAAACCTTGTGCTCGCTTGGGCAGCACATGTACTAAAATTGGAACGATACAGAGAAGATTAGCATGGCCCCTGCTCAAGGATGACACGCAATTTTGTGAAGCGTACCATATTTTTATATAAAAAATGATCTAATAAAACTTTGCTAATTGTTAAAAAAATTAACAATTTTTCTTGGGCGACTCTAAATCTGGCAAGTGTCTCCACCTGGGGAAGCTGACAGTGGCAGACGGATGCAGAACCCCAGCCTCTCCATCCGGGTCCTGGCCCAGGGACCTGTGGCCAGCGCTGGGTCAGGGCACGTGTGGATCTGAGTGGGGACGTCACTCCCAGATGGGCCTGCTGTGCTGGGCATTGTTGACTGGGCTCACACTTTCTGGGGGCCTGTCACGGGCCTGTGACCCTCTGAGTGCACTGCTCCCAGAGCAGTCGGTCCCTGGCTCAGGCTGTGGCCCTGCCCTCTGCCTGGCTTGGTGTGCCACTCCTGACACCCACACCCAAGAGCGCTGCCTGCTGTGAGCCAGCAGGGGCCAGCAGAAACCGTAGGGGAAGGAAACACTTCTGGTCCCTGTATGACAAAGGGTTTCCGTTTTGCTCCTTGGCCCTGTTTGGAGAAGGAAAGGTGACCCTAAGTATTTGGTGTTTACAGTAACACCTCTGGAGCCTTGGTGGCACAGTGATTACACAGTGGGCCCTCACCACGGCGTTGGTGGTTCAAGCCCACTAGCCACTCTGTGGGAGAAAGATGAGGCTCACTGCTCCTGGAGAGGTTGCTAGTTTTGCTGACTATTTGTGATTGGGTGCAGTCTGCCCACTGAGCGATGCCCAGGACTCGCGGTGAAGACTCGCTCATGGTCTCCCCTTCTCTGTCCCCGCAGACAAGCTGCACGATCGTCTTCATCTCGCCCCTGGTCGTGAGGGAGGTGGGCCATCTGGTGCGGAGGAGAAGGGCTCCCGTGGTGAACGAGTGACGGTGGGCTGCGCGCTGCCAGGGCACCTGGGTCAGGAGCCCCTGAGCCAGCTGACTTCTCTGCAGGACGAGACCCTGGTGATGCGTTGCTGCTGTTTTACATGTGTGGAGCGGCGAAGCCCCCCTGCGCTGGGGAATGGGTGGTGGAGATGCCACGTGCCCCACAGACGGAAGGGGCAGCCTGCAGTCCTCTGTGTTCCAGGGACCGCTGTCTGCTCTGGACACCCAGCCTGAGCGGGCTGGGTGGGGGAGGGGGCTGGTGCCCATCTGGCTGGAGAGGGCTTGTCCCAGGAGACGTGACCGCCCTGGAGACACGGAACCTTCAGGTCCTCATCGGCTGGCTTCACCCACCAGCCCACCCTCGATCAGAGCCCACACAGACTTCCTGTCGAGGACCTCGGGGGCACGTCTGTTATCCTGAACATTCCAGTGAGGGGCTGACGACACAGGCACTCAGCCCTGATCTGCCCGGAACTTGACTGAAGACAGTCACCTGACGGCTGGGTGGGAGGGGCCTTGTGGGGCTGGTGACTGGGCGGAGGGGCAGGGGCTACAGTCACGCATCAATGTTGCAGGGTCACCCTGTGTGTGTTCTAATTACGGAAGCAAACGGGGAGCGGGGCGCGGTTTCGGACTGCATACTCTGAGACGTGGGCTGTTCGTGGACCTGAGAGCAAATGAATGTTACCCAATCATGCAAGCCTCTAATCGGTGTATTCATTGTGACTGACAGGAAGGGAAATAAAGGGACTTTTGTAGTAAATGTGTGTCTGTCTGTTTGTCTGGATGCTGGAGTCTAGTGCATGGGAGGTGCCCCAGGATGCCCTGAGGTGGCCTGGTTCCCGGCCTCCCCGGGGATGCTGGGTAGCCCTGTCATGCTGTGGGTGGTGCCAGTTTCTCTCTGACTGTGGCTGCCTGATGCTGACACAAAGACTGTCCCTTCTCCCTCCACCTATGCCACATGCCGCCTCTTGGTGCCCAGCACAGCTCTGTGCCTCTCTGGGCTGCGCAACCACGAGCCCCCAGCCTTGACCGGGCCCCTGGAGCCCTCATGTACCCGTGATGACCAGTCGGCGGCTGCCCTTGCCAGACGCTCACTGGGGACGTGGTTCTCAGAGCAGCTGAGATAGGCCTGTGGGGGTGCTGTGACATGGTTTGTTCTTGGCCCAGGAGGAGGGCAGCCCTCTGGGAGCAGCTGAGACTGGCTGCCCTGCTGCCTGAGCCTCTTGGACGGACAGACGGATGGACGGACGGGCGCCCTGATCCTGCTTGCATGGTTGTCCCCTCGGGGCGGGAGTCACAGGAGATAATTGGTGGCCACTTACACGGGTGCTGGCGCCTTACCCAGGTCACCTCCCCATGCTTCATGCCCCAGGCCACCCCTGGTCATTCCCGGGGACGTCAAGTTTCTTTGCACACACTGGGGAGCGCACGTGGACCCGGCATCATAGAAGCCGAGACTGGCCCATAGTCCCTTCTCCGCCACATCCTTCAGACTGGCCCATAGTCTCCCTCTTCCCCCATCCTTCAGATCTGGAGCTGCACTGCCCCATGGCTGAGTGCCACCAAGCAGTAGGCAGGTCTGGAAGGGGACACCACCACGCGCCATGGACGCACCCCTGGCCATTGTCCACTGCTCCAGACCCAGGGAGCAGCGGCTGTCCCAGAGGGGTCAGGAGAAGAGGTGGGTGCAGCAGGCGACAAACACGGGGAGAAGCTGGATGAGGGGCGGTGGCGTTGTGTGGGTGCAGCAAATGTGAGGGCTGTCGGGTAGAGAAGCAGCTGTGCTGTCTGGGCCTTCCCTTGGCACAACAGTCACAGAAGAAAAAGGTCACGGATTTTTCCCATCAACTTTCTGAAGCCCTTTCTATGGCTAGAGCAGGGGTTGGCACACTTTGGGGATGAAAGAGCCAATTCTGTCCCTCAAAACAAAAAGTTATCCAAGATATATAATATATATATATATTTCCCCCCAAATCAATGATTTACCATTATCTGAATAATACCCTTCTTATTTCTTTTTTAAAAATTTTACACACAGGAGCGGAAAGAGCCCTGGTTTGCTGGCCCATGGTCAAAATTAAAGCCCATGGTTGAGTTGATTCTGACCCCTAGTGACCTTGCCAAACAGTATAACTGCTCTCCCCCGTTCCCAGACTAGATCTTCCTGGAAGCAGCCAGCCTCTTCTTTCTTCTGAGGAGCAGGGGGGGGGCGGGGGGGGAACACTGACCTTCTGGTTAGCAGCCCAGCATTGCACCCACTGTACCACCAGTGTTGTTTACGGCCGGACTGATTCCATTGGGGATGCCAATGTTGGCATGTGTGCCCAGAGACCCTACAAAGCCTGGCCTCCCCACAGAAAAGGCACTGCTCCAGCGAAGACGTCATAGGAGGGCCAGGGCCCACAGATTCCCAGTCTTGTTGCTGTCTTTCCTGGCTGTCCGGTGAGCGTCCAGGCAGTCTGCACTCCTTCGTGGCCTGCCATCCTCCCTGGGCCCACTGTTGCTGCCTCAATGACGTGGCCCTTACTCCTGCCTGAACAGAAATGCTTTTCAATCTTCGCCCTCAATCCATCCTACAGACCAATGCCAGATGGACTTCCGGAGGCCATGACTCCGTCGTCTCTCCAGCTTGTGGAAGGTCTGCCGTGGCCCCTCTACGCCCACTGGACCTGCCCACACTTCTTAGCGTCCAAACCCTGGAGCCCCGCCCGTCCCGCCCACCCACCTCCCCTTGTTCTCGCAGACACAAGGCAGCTGTGTGGGGGGCGCTGAGAGCTGGGAAGAGAGCTAATGGGGCAAGTTCTTTATTCTCATGTTTAAGAAGCCTGCAAGGCCAGGTTTCTGGGTGGAGGGAGACCTTCCCAATCATATTTTCTGATTGGTTCTCCAATCAGATTAGTCTCCCCCCCCCATTTTTTGGGGGGGCTTCACTGCCCTCTGGTGGGAGTGGGAGGCCCAGTCTTGCTCCTGGAGAGCTGCTGCTGGATTTGAATTACCAAGTCAGTGGGCCCCAGTCCCACACTCAACCACTACGCCACTGGGCTCAGCCCCCCCAATCATATTCTCATAATGAAGATTAATCCTCACAATGTACCCCCAAAAAAGCCAATCGTCAGGTGCTTAAAAGCACACGATGCTACTATCCACAAGGGAAGGTCAACTGCTTAAAGGCTCTCTGCCTAAAGGTTGTCTGCCATGTAGAGCAGTCAGACCCTAGTGTCTGTCCCACTCCCTTCTGAGAAGGATCATAGATTGTTACCGTGAAGAGGAGGAGTTCAGGGGCACATAAGATCAAGTCGGCTCAGAGAGACCAAGGCTATCTTCACTCTAGAACCTGCTGCCATCTGACCCTAAAACCCGCTTCTCTTATTACATGTGTGCCTTCCTGTCGTGTGTGTGTGCCTCAAGCACCTCCCCTTCCTATTGCATGTACACCCCTAGCTCATGCACGCCTCTCATACAGCCCCATTCCTTGACATATGTCTGTACTCACTCTGCCTTGCACGCCCGAGATTATATAAGTCTGTGAGTGAATACACTTCTCTCTCTGGTCTTGGTCTCCGTCAAAAGAGGTGAGCCCCTGCATGCTTTGTCTGGCGTTCCTTTGATTTACCCCTGAGTTACACAGCTGCCCCTCGAACCCACTCACCTGTGGGGAGGCAGGTCCCTCACAGCTCTGGGTGCCACATGTGTCACCACATCTTCTTTAGCGGAAACTGCCTGTTCAGGGTGCAGCTGGGGCAACCTACCAACCATGATCCGACCAGAAGCTTCTCCACTTTCCCAGGGAGTACGCACGTCCTGTGCACGTCCTCTCTTCCTGCTGCTTCACACCTTGTGGCAGTTACATCATCTGTCAACTTGCGAAGGGGTGAAGTCTAGCCTCTCAGGCCATAGCTAATGAGGCCTCTGGTGGGCAGGACCTTCTCCTGAGGATTCTGGGAACTCCTGAGTTTCTCCGGAAGGCGGGATACACACTCTCCCTGTGAGACATTCCTGTTGACGAGCCCCATGGAGACATACTGATGGCGGCCAGAGCCCTGGAACTGGAGGATCAATGTGGAGCCCCACATCAGCACTGAGAAGCTTCTGCTGCCACTGGATCTAGAAGACGTTCTACCCGCTGGCCTGGGGTCTTCCTGCATTCAGCGTCATTGCACATGCTGTGTGAGCCTGAAGAGGAATTTAAGGACTAGTGTCGGGCATATGGGCTAATATTATACTCATAGACTTGACCTGGCCTGGGATGTTGTCTTAATGTACATTGATTGTTCTTTGATACCAAGTTCTCTCTTACACACACGAGTCTCCCTGGACCTGTTTCTTGTGTCTACCTGGACAAACACAGCAAATAATGCGGCGGGTTGATTCATCGTCTCAAATCCCAAACACTGGAGGTTGGCAAGTCAGATACAGGGTCTAGACTCGGCAGAAGTGAGCTAGCTTCCCCCCAGAATCAACTTACATAGAGGCTGAACTCCTGAGGAAATTCCATTCCAAAGGGGAAGATGGGTGCCAGGAGGCAGGTCTAAATTGCCAACCTACTGAGAATCCTGGCCCGGCCACTTGGACGCGAGTCTGTCACACCGTCTGATACACACTGTTGAAGGTCCCGGTGCTGCAGCCCAGCCTCCTCTGCAAGCGAGAGCTGCAGCTGTGCTCTCCTGCCGCCCGTCCGCACAGGTCACAGGAGCTCGGTTCCTTTGAGCCCCATCGCAGGACCGTGGTGGGCAGGCTGCAGCAGGCTCCCCGTGCAGCTGGGCTGTCCTTGGACCTCATTGGTACACAGAACTTACAGTGTAGGGGTTCGGTATGGCCTAGGAAGGCCACTGCAAACCCATGAGACCCCTGGGGGAAGGGATTGACCCTGGGCCTCTGCTACCAGACAGGTCAGAAGTGTCTGGAGTGCCTAGAGGTTGCCAGCCCAGGAGCCCCTGCAGCCCCGAGGTGGGGAACACTGGGCAATGGCTGTAGGGTGGGTGGAGGTCCAAGGCCCCTCCCCCTGAGGACTATGGAAGGAAGCCTGTGTGGGGTGCACCGGGGAGCTTGTTCTCGCCTGACTCATGTGGGGTCACCTCATGTTGGCGACCACAGCCCGCTGGGGTCCCGAGAATGGGCCTGCCCTGGGGCCCTCCTTTTTCCGGTGTCTGGGGCTCTGGCTGCAGCACACCACATCGTCCACACTGTGTTCCCTGGCAGGACAAAGCCTGGTCACTGTCCCCCGCCCCAGGCCTTATGTGCGGACTTGGCTCTGGCCCTGCTCAGCCCCACTCAGCCTGGTGTGAGACCCCCGGGCTCCATGCTGATCCCCCCATGTGTTAGAGTTCTCTAGAGAAACAAAACCAGGACATTAATAATTCGCTCTCTATATAGATAGAAAGACATCTAACATCAGAAATAAACAGTTAATCAATAAAGCAGTACAAATGACTCGGTGCAATTCACTTGCGTGAGACAGCTAGTAGACTGGCAGTCCTTGGGGTCTTGGGGGCCGCCGAGCAGTCCTCTGTAGAGCAATTCAGGCTTCGGTCACAAGCAGCAAACAGCAAGGCAGGTCACCAACAGTCAGCCAAATGACAGAGTCCGACAGTCCCCAGCTCAAGAGATGTCTATCCCAGGAGCGTGGCGAAGCAGGGCTTGAAGGAGCCTCAACTCACAGCAACACAGTCCACGATTAGGTGTCCCACGGGTAGTGCTGCTTGGAGATAGAGGCACAGGACACACAAGGCAGCTGCTGGTCTGAAGACCCAAGAGCAAGAGAACCAGGTGGGGCTCGCCGAGCCATTTATAACTTCGCCCTTCAGTTGATCTTGCATGCGTTCATTGGCCATGTTGACACAATAAGCCTACCTATCACACCCCATGAAGACCTCCAGGGCCCTGTGTGAGGACCCGGCAGGGGTTGTCTCCCTGCCCCTTGGCTGGTACCCACCCCCCTTCCCGCCACTCTCTGCCTCTGGGGGAAGCTGTGGCTCTCGTGTGTCTTCCCAGAGCAGCCCTCCAGGAACCTCCGCCCCCCACCCCATCTCTCCAGCCTCTTTTTGCATCTGGCTCAGGAGGTCCTGTGGGGGCTGAGTTTGTATTTCATAGCTCCTGTTAGATGGCAGGCG
>PVJH01044703.1:0-12842 GCA_004026705.1 Nesogale talazaci | reverse complement strand
AGTTCAGTCCCCAGCTCTGATCAGACACAACAGATGGCTACAAGATGAAGATGCCGCCATTAGTCACTTTCTTAGCTACTTATTTTGTGAAATATGCTCTAAAGTGTACATGTAAATAGACTATACATATGAAAACAAATAGAACCCCTATAGATTGCACTTTGGCAAAATGTAGAAAAGTTACAAATACATTTATCCTTTTTCTCCACCAATGCCATTCCTGGGACTTCAGCCTACAGATACCAGGATTAATCTGCACACGACGTGTATTCGCGCCCAGAAGCAGCTGTAGAGCACCTGCTGTGTGCCAGCACGGGGCACATAACCACAGCACGTGTTCCATCGGCAGGGCCTGGCTCAGTAAACTGCAGTAACCAGACCGTGGGAGAGGATCACTTTGTGACGCGCCTGTGTTGGCGAAGTCAGACCAAGGGGCACGGCGGTGTACAGAGTTTGCCATCCTGGGTGTAAGAAACGGGAAGGCACGATCAGTACAGACTCGCGCATGCTTGTTGCATGAAGAAGTGCTGGAAACATACATCAGCACCTCACACACATGGGGGCCTGCAAAGACGAGGGGTCGGAGCAGAGAGCGGAAGCAAGAGTCTCTTGTATGAGCTTTTGGGGGGAGGTGGAGGGGGGAGAAAGAAGAACCAATTTTCTTATCTATTGAAATTACACTTTAGAAAAAAATTAATGGGAAAAAAGCTCATACGTAATTGTAACCTATCACATACCCTTCGCACCCTTGTGTTAGGGCCTGGCGGTGTGAGGGGTAACGCAGCGCTCAGCTAGCTGAAAGGTCGGCAGTTCAAGCCCACCAGCTGCTCCACAGGAGAATCCAGTCTACGTCTGCCACAGCTACAGCCTCGGGAACCCACGGGCAGGGCGGGTGCGGGTCCTAAAGGCCATCACGAGTCGAAACCAACCCATGCACAGAGACGTGCTGTTTTTCAACCTTTTGTTTTAATATTAACAACACCACAAGGCAGACAGGGTTGTCTTAAAAAAAGTCGCAGAGCCGGCTGGGTGCAAAGCTGCACTGACAGCCAGCCATATTTAACGTTAATTTAACTTCAAATTTGGAGCCTTTCTACGGGGCTGAGCTTCCTTCTGCAGGGCAGTCAGGCAGAGACTGGGCAGGAGATACAAGTGAAGACAACACAAATCGTATTTTGTCTAGCTCAGACCCCGCAGTGCCTGGAGCCAGCGCATCTGCTCAGGCACCGCACAGCAACGGACATGTCTTTTCCAGAGGGCCTTTCGAATGCCCATTGTACCTCCAGAAGCAAACAGATCGAAGAGGTGGCCCCGAGCCTTGGGAAGGCTGAGGAACAGGATGGAGCAGATGCTAAAGAGAGAGGGAGGGTTCCAGAACCATCGCCACGGGACAGGCAGGCAAGTGGCCAGCGGTGGGCGAAGAGGCTCCGTGGCGGGGGCGGTCGTGCGCGGAGCCGTCGGCGAGGCAAGCAGACATGCACGAGAGCTACCGCTAACTTGTGATCTCTTCCCAAACCCAGGGCGAGAAGGGCGTTGCCCTGGCACCCCCCAGGGCAACAGTCGGGGGAAGACGGCTCTGGTTGGTGGGGTCCAGTTTCCAAACCACCCACCCATGATCCGGCACACTCAGCACGAGCCAGTGCCTCCTGAGGAAGTACCCGCTACTCGGCCTGCTCGCCACCCCCTGCGCCCAGCACCCCAGTCAGCCCTCCCCGGCCCCAGACCAGTGAGTGCTATCCCGGCAAGTCTGCGCGTGCACCGGCCTCTGTCGGGATCGCTGACGCGGGATCAGGAGGGGGAAGCAGATGTTCAGATGTCGTCCAAAGGTTTTCTCACTGAAACCCCGTGCCTTCCTCCTGACCCCCAAACTACTCCTGCTTGTTTCAGGCAAGGTCTGTGTCGCGGTCATTCCTCAAACGCTCCATGTGCGGCTGGCCCCACTCCTTCTTGGCCTAACCCTACTCCTCTGACCCGCACGAGGCACACCCCACCTTCTCGGCTCCGGCTCCCCTGGCTGGCCTACCCACCCCACCCCCAAAGTCCCAGCTCCCCTACAAGGCCAGAGACCTCGCAAGTGTCCTTCTCTCATGATCTCTGTGGCAGCTCATCCTTTGTATTACTTTGCACTTACTCTTGGTTTATGCCTTGATTCTGTTCCAGCAACAGATACAAACATCACATGCTGCCAAGAGTTTCCACTTCGTTCCCCGCCTTACTTGGACGAGCATTTAGAAGAATGACGTACTGAACTGTTGTGATATACTGAACCCCAGAGAGGGGGAGGAGTTCCATGGCCCCCAACCTTCAACCAAAGTCTCCAAACACCACCTCGACGCTTCACCCCAAAGCCTCTTCCCTTACCACCTTCCCCACTGTTCTACCGTACCTCGGGGGACCTCCGTGTTCTCTCTTTGTCGTGCACACCTCTCATCCACTTCATTAATTTCTACTTCAAAGTAGAAATTCTTTATTGTCTCCCCCAGAGGGGGGGTCTTCTCGAGCTCTTCCTAGTTCTCTGTCATTAGCCTTCTCAGAAACAGTGCCCCTTCTCTGGTTTCTCTGGCGCTACTTGTCCCATAACTATATTATCGTCTGGAGTGTACGCCGTGGAAACCCCTGCGGTCACGTTACCGCCCTTTTCCACCCCCTGTCCTGTGTGCACAGGAGTAAGGCAGGGATTCCTCCGAGAGTCGGAGACCTTCACTCCCCAGCCCTGGGCATGGCTCCCTGCATCGCATTGAGAGAGGTGAGTCGATGCTAATGCTCCGGCGGGGGCTTCTGCCACGGGTCCATTCCTGCAGCAGGCTGGCAAAGCAACACAAAGCTCACACCACCCCCCGCCTTGACGACCCGAGACCTGGAACTGGAACCTCAGACGCAAATGAGACAGCTCTTCCTTGGAGGGAAAGGTGAGACCGTCGACACTCCTGCTCTCCTCCCTCCCCTCTACAGACCATGAGAACAACAGTGACCACGCGCACTTGCAGTGCCATGCCAGCCCAGCTACAAGGGACATACACCGACTCTCCTTCGTGCCCAGAGGGGCAATGGGGCCTCAGAAGGCGTGCCTACTGCAATCAAGGGTGCCTACACAGCCAATGACGTGGAATACAGGCACGGGGGCCGGGGCGGAGGGAACCCTTGACAGTCTGGCTCCAGAACCTGCGCTGATGCTCCATCTGAAACACACCGGTGAACTAACAGGCCCTTTTCTCCCACAGGAAGGAGCCCCCCACACGGAGCTTGACGATGCGTGAGAGGGCTGCTCCCCAAGCTGATGCCCGCTAGAGATTCGGAGGGGCACCGTCCCGCACGTTGCCCCTCCCCCGAGGGAAGCCTTTCCTGGGAACCCTGGCCTGGCAGACACACAGCTCTACCCCAAGAGAAGACTGTCCATGTTGCGGACAGGGACGTGGATAATGATAAGGGTTATTAAATCACTCTCCGGCATCTACAATCAAGAAGTACTGACGCCTTCTCCACACCTCACCTGGTTCTACAAGATAGCAGGTTATGAAGGGCCTGGTGGGCCCTGAGATTAGCTCTGGCATATTGTCTCATGCCCTCCCCTCCCCTTGCCCCCGACAGAGCCAGGCTGGGGAGGAAATGAAAGGCCGGGCGTGTTTGTCAGGAAGCAGCAGCAGCCCAGATAGAATCTGAACGGCTGCTGTCCCCTGCCCCCCAACTGCTCTCTAATATGCCAAAGGCTCTCAGACGGAAACCATCAAGAGGCTCCTCTTTTATGAGGAAGTCTGGAAACTTTACTCAAGTGAAGTTGGAAGCGGAGCCGTCCCGTGTCAGAAAAGATGGAGCATACAGTTTAAAACCAACAGTGAATGGCCACACCTGGGAAAAAGGCATCCAAGAAAGTGGAAGTATGGAAAACCTGAACTTGGCTGAAATGGCAAAGCAGGAGACAGAGGACCTGCTAGAGACAAACATGTCCTTCTGTGGACACTACACACCGGGAAAAACCCCTACTGTGCATCCTAGTGCAGTCTAGGGAGAAACACGCAGGACTCCATCAGGAAGTACCATGGCCAGCACGTTGCTGTGCAAGACCTGCAAAACCCACATTGGCTGCTCCTGGGGAGATCCTGGCTCAGGTTGACGCTGTGCCGCCAGGGCCCGGTATGGGACTTCAGAATGGAGAGGAATCTCGCGGCCTGCCACCCAGAAGGTCAGGTCCATCTCAAGACTGGGTCTTTTAGGGGAGTACCCCAATTTCAATGACAGTCAGAGCATCTATGCCCGGCGTGGCACAGTGCAGGCAATGACTGAAGCTGGACAACGAATACCTGCAGTTCCCTGACCCTGTGCTGCTTTATTGTGTATCTGTTTGAAACTGTCCATGACACAGTCCCTCACAGAAGGGCCACACGGCAGGAAGGATAAATGTAGGGGGTGGTGCAGCACTCATGAAACACGTAACTACCCTCTGGTTTTTCTTTAATGGTTCCTCCCCCTACTATGATGGTCTTTGTTTTACCTCATTTATCTTGTCAGACGTGCGTATATTCATCTGTATAATTAAGAGTTCTTGATGCATGAAAACCAAGACACCGGTAGATAACCTTTCAGAAACAGCAATAGGAGTACTGATTCCTTGAGGGTGTGGGAGGGGAAGGCAGGGGGTCAGGAAAGCTAATAGGGATGATGACTGTGTAACGCCCCCTGAGGGGAGCAAATAACAGAATCGCAGGTGAACGGATACCTTGGATGGCGTAAGATACAGCAAATAATAATAATTGGGGTTCCTGGAGGATACGGTGGGATAGGAAAGGGTTAAGGGGAGCTGATAACAAAGAGTTCAAGAACAAAGAAACTACTGAAACTGATGGTGGTAGCATTTGTACAATTATGCATGATCTAATTGAAATATGGCTTGTTATAGTATCTGTAAGAGCTCCTAATAAACTTTAATAAAAAATTGTCCATGACAAAAGTTAAAAATGGAAAAACCGGGCTGAGCCCCGGTGGCGTAGTGGTTGTGCATGGGACTGCGGCCCACTGGGACGGAGGTTCAATTCCAGCAGTGGGGCTGGGCCTCCTACTCCCACCACTGGAGAGCAGTGATGCCCCCACCCCCCCCCAAAAAAAGGGGAAAAACCTTGTTATAAAGCAGCACATCAAAACAATTCAGGAAGTCCTGCGTCATTAGACGGTACAGTTTTTCTACTTACTCGAGTCCTGATGGGCTAACTTTGAACACAGAGCCACGTGAGACTGCCTGTTCTTTTCTTTGTATGCACGCTCTCAGTCTCTGCAGTGGGGGAGATCAGTTTTACATGGCTTTCCAAGCCATGGTCTCGTCATTCCTACCAAAAGAACAGATGGGACTATACAAATAAGGAGCCTGCAGGCCGCTCAAAGGGATTGGACAGCTTGTAATAATGCAAATGATATGTCCGATACCTCCGTGGAGGGAGGGCCGTGCAGGGAAGGTAAATGAACCCCTAATGAGAGGACTGCCATCAATCAGGGCCCTACAGGTTGATGGAGGGCCTGGCTGCCATCGAGAAACGAGAGGGAGGAAAGAGTGTGTCTTGGGGTCCGTGTGCTGGGGACCACCTCGCCCCGAAGACAGCACCACACCGCTGAACACAGCGAGACGCAGCAGCAAGTTGTGGAGAAGAGCAGGGGCGGCAGAACAAGGTCAGCCTGAGAGAGTGCAAGGGACTCCGGCCCCCTGAGTGGTATCGCTGGTGTCGTTGGGCAGGAAGCTGGCTGGTGAAGCAGGTGTCCTTTGGGCACTTACAGGTGGAGCGAAAGAACTGTGAAATATTTACTAGAGAAGGGCATCCTGGGCCAGTCCAAGAAGCCCAAAGAGTGAAGAGGCTGAGGGTCAGGGAAGAAGCCTGTCTGTAGACACAGCTGAGAAGAGGTTGTCTTTACCCAAGACTTGTATCCTGCACTTTTCCTGATTCTGATGGGTAGCTGGTTACTTCCCTGGTAAATCCCAGCATCTTGAATATCTTCTGTTAAGTTTTGTGTCACCATTGCAATGAGTTGTCAAGCCCAGCAGAGAAGCAGAGTGCCATGAGAGGGACAATTGGTGACAGAATGGGTTAAAAAAAAGCCGAAGAGAGGAGGTCTGCCTGCCTCTGCTTCACAACAATCAGCCCCAGACTGAGGCTCATGCTCACTCCTTCTCCGCGCTGGAAGTCAGCGGTCAAATGTATCCATCATGGTATGTGTGGACTGTGATAAGAGTTGTAGGAGCCCCGGATAAAATGATTTTTTTTTAATTTTTTTATTTTTAGGCATCACTGCCCTCAGGTGGTGGGAGTAGGAGGCCTAACTTTTGCTCCTGGGAGCCGGAATTGAACCTCCATCTCAGTGGGCCGCAGTCCTGTGCACAACCACTACACCACCGGGGCTCAGCCCTTAAATGATTTTTTTAAAATGTCTCTATCGTGCCAGTTTGACAGGCAAAAAGGAGCTTCTCAGGGCACTTTTCCTGACACCGGACATTTACATGACGTCTCCAGATCCTTTGCAGAACTTTAAGTCTCTTCAGTCATAGTAGTTTCAGATCTTATAAGAACCTGTTTTAAGGCTGAGCCCCGGTGGCGTAGTCGTTGTGCACGGGACTGCGGCCCACTGGGACGGAGGTTCAATTCCAGCAGTGGGGCTGGGCCTCCTACTCCCACCGCCAGAGAGCAGTGATGCCCACCCCACCCCCCCAAAAAAACCCTGTTTTAAAAACTTGTAATTACTTTGCTCTGATAAATGAAACAATTCCATCCAATGGCAAAATTCCTTTTTAAAAATGAGTCATAAATTCGAGTGCACACACCCCGTCAAGCATTTCGAGATGCTGGCGAGGTGAGAGCGCCATGCCGGGGCTCTTGGATGTGTGTCTCATGTTGCGTCCAGGGAACCAGGGGATGCAGTAAGGCAAGGACGAATGTCGGCCTTCCTGGCTCTCTTAGCCAAGAGGAACCTCGTCCGTTTGGGGAAACAGGTTGTTTTATTGATTTAACAGTCTCTGGGCAGGAAGAGCCTGAACGTGACCAGCGGAGGTGGGGGGCAAAGCCAAGAGGAGGAAGAAGGCAACGGGCACGGGCTGCCTGCTTCACTTGTCTGCTGCTTGCCACCGCCTTCTGTTCGTAACAGAAACGATCGGCCCTCACAGGGAGGCATCGCAAAGGCAGTGCTGACCCAGTGTCAATGCTACCTGCAGAAGCAAAACCTACAACCACGGCCCGGTCTCTAGAGGAGGGTACAGGGGGTTTGCCTCAGACGTGCCCACCAGCATGGCAGACGGGAGGGCCCTGCTGGAGCGAACACACCCCGTCAACATAATGACCCACTGAGCAACCCTCCCAACCTCGGGCCAAGTATGCCGATGAAATGAGATCATGCCTTCTTGCCCTCCCTTCCTATTAAGTCAGAAAGAACATTACCAAGAAATACACGGAAATCATTTATTTTGGCTCTGAATGGAATCCTCCCTACCCACCGCCCCCTCCAGTTCACTTTCTTATCTTTGGGCTCCTTACTGAAATGCTTTGCTGTGGATAATCCCTGGCACTTCAGTTATGGAACAACAAGGAAGTCCATGGAGCACTAGATTTCACTCTGGCTACATCAGGCCCCCATTCCCCTTCATGATCCTTTTTTTTTTTGGCATCACTGCTCTCGGTGGTGGGAGTAGGAGGCCCAGCCCCACTGCTGGAATTGAACCTCCGTCCCAGTGGGCCGCAGTCCCGTGCACAACCACTGCGCCACCGGGGCTCAGCTGCCCCCATTTCCCTTCAAACAATAAGGAAATGCGTAAGGGAACAGAAGCAAACTCCTTGAATTGGAATAATGAGATACTGCCTAAAAGAAAGAAAAAAAAAAAACCCCAAAGTATTCCAGAATCTTCTTTCTTGCTATTGTTAGCTACGACCAAGCCAACTGTGACTCCTAGCCACCCAGTGCACAAGAGAAGCAAACCCCGCCCGGCCCTGTGCCGCGCCCATGGCCACCGCTCTCTCCGAGCCCTCCGGGACAGCGCCTGCCTCAGGCCAGCTCCGTGAGGGGGCCTACTTTACCCCGGACTGGCCACTTGACCAACCACGTTCTCCGGACGCTGGCTCCCTTCTGATGACCTGCCCAAAGCATGGAGCGTCTTCTTTTTCAGACTGGGTATTCAGGTTCAGAGTAAGAAAGAAAACAGTGCATCCCACATAAAACAGCATTTCCCTGACTTTACAAATGTTTATCTTCTCTGAAGTGGCACTGGCCACTCTCTATAAACTTGGTGACTGCCACAGATGGGGAAAGATTTACAAGTATGGAAACCTTATAGGGTGATTTTAACTCTGTCCGGAAGAGTCCCTAAGGCTCAGAATCAAGTTACAAGTTTAAGTGATGGGTTTGGGATTGTCAGCTCCCCCCGCCCCGCCCCCCCCCGCCCCCGGTTTTTATCTTCCTACAACTCATATATTACCTGTGTCTTATTTTTTTAGCCCACTTGCTATCGTTTACTCATGACTTCTCCCTGGGTTTTAATGCCGCTACATAAAACTGTTTAAAATGGTACCCAAGGGTGCTTGCTTCGGCAGCACAGATACTAAAATGGTACCCAAGGATATTTTGCTCGTGGCCTTCCCACTATCTAGGGAATCTTTTTATAGATACCTAAAGCATGTTTTGTGATCCCCACCCCCCAACCTCCCCCCCCAATCCATTCGCTCACACTGGTACAACAGATGAAAACACGTCGATTGCTATGAATCAGGCAAGGACACCTGGCCTTCTCAGTGGCTAAGGCAGTTCTCAGGCCAAGAGGTCGAGCAACGTTGACACGGATGGGCATGAATCTAAGAGAGCAGTGTCAGCGCAACAAATCTTGGATAAGAGTCAGCCTGGAACTTCAGGCACAGTCATGCCAGTCACAGCAACTCTCAGATCACACCTGGCTCTGGGCTTTTACTCTAGAACAGTTGAGTCAACGGAACCAATTCGGAAACAATCCTCCCACCGGAGAAGCCTCTTAGGAAGCAGAGTCGGAACAGACTCCACTCACCCTGAGTAAGAGTCACTATTACCGATGTAGCGCTCACCTTTGTGGCCATGGTCTTCACCCCAGGAATTCTCCACTCTCCATTTCGAGAATGCGCCGTCCTGTTCATCCTGCAAAAGAATGGCAATAGAGTCTGCAACGAGGCTCTCTGCTCACGAGGTATCATGTAATTTTAGCTCTTGGGAAACCACTCAGAGGAAACAGCCTTCTCTACACAACCACGATATTCGTGATTGGGAAAAGGTATTCCCTACTAAAAGGGAAATACTTCAGTTTGAATCCCTGGGGCAACAACATCATAAATACTATCATTTATATTCATTTATGTTACATACAGAAAATAGTTTTAAAATGCTACTTGGATAAGGAAATACTAAATTAATAAAAACAGTAAACACCATTTGAAGACAAGACTTTTGGTTTTTAATTGATCCAAAATCTTTGCAAAGGGATCCACTGAACTTATTTTAGAAGTAATTCTAAGACTTTTCAGAGTTTGTTGCTGTTTTAAACCACACTCTCATCATGCTGTTTGATTTTCTAATTAGGAAAATTAAGTAATGGTATTCTTTGAATGTGTTCTCTTATTGATTCAGTTACGAAAAAGATGGAATTTTAATATAACAGGGAATAGCAAAGCATAAACAAAAAGACCATTTCATAAAATAAAACCCAGGTAACCCTACTGTCCTGGGTCTCTCCCTCACTCTGATACCCAGAGGGACAAGAGGAAGACTCCACTTGGGAAAAGACTTTGCTCTTTCATTTTGCTCGGGGGATTTGCTGATGTCACAATAACAAAATCCTTACAGCCTGGGAGGAGAGCTGGCCCAGTATTATCTCCTAAGGACTCCAGACCCGTCAACTCCCCCTTACAGGTACCTGCATGACAAGGCTTATCTACATGGGCTTTGGTTTTCTTTGGCCCTGCTAACTTGAACCCTACACACTCATAGTCTTCTTGGATCTCAGGAATGCATCAGTTTCAGTGATGGTCAACAAGCTATCGCCCACAAGTCATTAACACCCTTACTTGTACTGCTACTTTAATTTTGGCCCCAGTATTCCCTTTCTGTACTCTCCACCTTTCCTCTCTACATAAAGCTCATAGAATCTATGCCATCTATACTCATTCGCTTGTTTTGGGGGTTTTTGTTCCATTTGTTTTTAAGTCTAAAAACTTTCCTATTGTCTCCTCTGGCAATGAATTCCTACCTAACCTAAGCAAATTGTTTCCTGTGTCTTTTACAAATTTGGGTGGATAATATTTGGAACTCCCTCACCTCAGGGATTCTAAGAGATCAGGAACAGAAAATAATATTCCAGAAATGAGGAGATCCAAAAAGTTCATGGTAAAATGGAATTAAAAGATAATGGAATTTTCCCACAGATTTTTTTGAAACCCCCTTCACACAAATACTGATATACATCTATGTCTGCATTATTATTCAAATGCCATTCACACTAGGTTTGGTGGTCACAAACTCTTAAGTATAAAATCCCAGTTAGGAAAATATAAATTCTGCTTTATACTCTTGGTATGTAAGATGGCTCCATTTCTCTGAGGAAAAATAGCATGTTATGAACCATGCCAATCAAGGAATAAAAGTTACAGAGAAAAAGGCATGAAGTACACATGATTTTTATTTCTGGAAGACAGGAATACTGTACAGTAGATATGGCAATGAATGAAACCAAAACTTCTCTTGCAAATTAAAGTGGCTACCTTTTGCTTGCTATTTTTTTTTAAAAAAATAGCTCTTTAAATGTTTGTTGAAAGTTTAACTCAAGAAGCTTTAGTTTAATAACACACTCATATAATTTTATAATTCAGCAGGTCCAAGCACATAAAAACAAACAACTTACTCAAGAGTTTTACTCTTGAAAAGTTACTTCTACTCTTTGCCTTCATGGAAACAGGCAGTCTTATTTCAAATAATTTCTCGTGACCTAATTCTAGGCTTTATATATAATGCCAATGTGAGTTTGTTAAACCTGGACGATAAAGCTTTTCGGTCCCTTTTTTGCTGTGTTCAAGTGGTTTTCCTGACCGGACAGGGAATACCAGTTGTTCTGCACACTTACGCTGAGTGCCCTTGAAGAAAGGGTCTGTTTTTGGTGTTGGAGTCCTGCTAGTTACAGGGGTGAACACCAAGGGAGGGAGAGCCAAGGAGAATAATCCGCTGGTTAGAGATCTTCAACCTGTGCGCTTATTTTCATGCGAGGCTCTGGAATATCAGCTTAGGAGTGCCTCATGAACCCAAGGTGCTCTTTATCCCAACCCTTGTGAAACCGCAAAGGAAACTGCAAAGGCCTCTGAACTACCACTTATAGCCCAGCCCTGTAATCTGTATGCACATCAAAAGGTCTCCCAGAAGACTGGGTTTTGAATAGGCAGCAAGCATGAGGTTCTTAGATTGGGGGTGGGAGGGCGTGTCCCAGGGGGTCCCAGGGGGCAAAGGGGAGGTGGTTATTCTGTGAATGGAGGGAGCCACTCTGTGATGGAGGGTGAGAGTGGCTGCCAAACTCAAAGGTCCTCAGTGTCATGGACCGTACGTGCAGAACTGATGCATGTTTTGTTGTGCATGTTCTCAACAGAATTGAAAAATAAGGAGTAAAAGCCATTAACAGTCTTCTTTTCCCTGTCATCTCTGAGAACAGGAGGTCAAATTTCTAATCTGCAGTCTAAAAGTGGGAGGCTTACAGTTGAGAAAGACAAAATTAGTGGTTTCTAACTCTGTGTTTTAGATGGTGACATTAATATTCAGAATACAAGGACAGCCAAGTACAGAGGGGCTTCAAAAAGTGAGTGGGAAAAGCCCAGCACCCCTGAGCTTTTAAAGCCCCTCATACGAATTCCTGTAGCCTCGCACTTATCCAGAAATGAACATGCAGTCCACAAGTTACTGCTATTGATGCAGCTACTTTTTACTGCAGATGCCGCTGAATGATGAATAGAGTCTGAATACAGCTCCTCAAGATGTGAGCGTGATGATCCCTTATGGACACATTTTAACTCCAAGAAAGAAGCTATTTTCCCCCCCCCCCCTTACTGACCTCTCTTCACACCAAGGACTTCCACAGCTACAGAAAAGCAGTTACACTTCCTTCCGCCCTGTGACCCCAATTCCGCTGCATCTGAAAAACCCCTATTTTGCTCATCTTTGAGTACAAGCTGCCAAACCCCAAAGTGATGCCGTAGTCTCACTTGGAAGCGGACTTGGAAAGAAATCATCCGTCCCACACATGAAGCCCTGCTGGAGCACCAGCTGGCCGGAGAAGGTGGGCGTATGGGCGCACACCTGGCAGTAGGCATGCTAAGGGTCCTACCTTTTCAGAGAAAGCCGTGAAGGTCATGGCATGGGTCATGAGGGACTCGCCAAAGGTCAACCTCTCCGCTTTGCTCATGTTCTTCAAGGAGACACCAAACACTAACTCATGGTCATAGCTGTAAGAAGAACGAGGGTACAAAATAAAGCGAGCGCAACCTCGGGGGAAACCGGCTCCTGGTTTGAAGCCAATGCTCACCAAGTTGAAGGGCTCAATCACCCACATCTGTCAACATGGGCTCTTCACAGAACAGGGCACACGTGTACTATCGATTCTATTCTCTCTGTCATAAGAGTAGCCTAGAAAATATCAAATGGCTAAGCACAAAGTCTTCTATCAAAAAGCTGATGAGGGCTGAGCCCCGGTGGCGTAGTGGTTGTGCGCGGGACTGCGGCCCACTGGGACGGAGGTTCAATTCTAGCAGTGGGGCTGGGCCTCCTACTCCCACCACCGGAGAGCTGTGATGCGCCCCCCCCCCCAAAAAAAAAAAAAAAAA
>PVJH01044702.1:0-12844 GCA_004026705.1 Nesogale talazaci | reverse complement strand
CCTGCACCCTTAGGTATCACCGTTCTAATGGCTTTCCCCCACTGCCTGAGCGAACGGAGTCTTTAGCTATAGGTTTTTCCCCTTTGCATAGGTTTTTTGAGTTGTGACACCTATCATACCTTTATAAAAATTATCTAAGTAGTATTTCATTGGATATATGTACTATATGTGTAGCCACACCCATTTACTAGTTAATGTATATATGGATTATTTCTGACTTTGGGTGTATTATGAATAATTTATAAACTTTCTTTTATGTGTGTGTATGCAGACGTGACTCCAATACTAGGAATGGATTAGGAGGACAATATGATAATTCTGAAGAAGTCTTGGTTGGAATGGTGGTAAAGCACTCAGCTGTTACAGAAAGGTCAGCGCTCGGAACATTCCAGCTGCTCTGCAGGAGAGGGAGGTGTTGGTCTGCTTAACCCTGTGGGGCAGTTCAACTCTGACCTCTAGGGTCACTGAGTCCGAATTGACTTGAAAGCGGCGGGTCATGTTCAGGCCAATGTCCACAGTGGCTGCATCTGAAATCTTTTCATTACCACCAGCAGTCCGGCTCTGGGGCTTCCCATTTCTCCGCATCCCTGACAACACGTGTTATGATCAGACTTCTTTATGTAGCCGGTGTAGAGGGGAGGATGTGTTGTCACACATTGTGGTTTTGACTAAGGTGAAGGGATGGATCCTTCCTAGAAAAATTCCGACATCCTTTAACTCTCTTTGCCCAAGAAATCTTTGAAGCTGCCTCATATATTGAGCATATTGTTGTGTGGTAACTGGCCATTTGCAGATCATCTTTAGAGAAATGCCTCGCCTTTTCCCATTAATCTTTTTTTTTTTTTTTTTAATTATTAAGGTCTGAGCATTCTTATATATTCTGAATGTAAGTCCCTCTCAGATCATCTGATTTTCAAATATTTTTCCCATCCCGTGAGTTGTGTTTGCATTTCCTTGATGGTATCATTGGAAGCACCGAAGTCTAGTTTATCAATCTTTGCTCTTGTTAGTTCTTTAGGTGTCACATCTAAGAATCCTTTGCCAAATCCAAGATCAGTAGAGGCACTCTGGAGGTGCTGTGGCCTACGGGTGAGACGACCGGCCACCCAGTGGGCAGGTCAAAACCACCAGCTCCTCCCAGGGAGAAGGAGGAGGCTGACTGCCCATAAAGATTTACCGTCTCAGCAACGGATAGGGTCATTCTGAGTTAGTGTTGACGCGATGGAATTAGTATGATACTTTTTTAAAAAATTCATCTTTGGTCTTATGGCCTCTGTTCATTTTGGGTTAATTCTCATATGTGAAGTAAAGAGTCATCTTCATTGTCTTATGTGTATGTGGCTATCCAGCTGTCTGACATCATTAGCTGGAAATACTTTCTTTTCTTCCATGGGGAGTGTTGTTCTCCTTGTTAGAAATCATTAGACCATATCTGTGTGGATTTATTTCTGGACTGTGACCTCTATCCCTTTAACATGTATATCCAGCCGTGTGCCATGGCCACACTGTCTCGTTCTCCATTCCTGGAGTGTTTGAAATTGGGAAACGTGAGTCCTGCTTGCTTGTACTTCTTTTTTAGGATCGTTACCTACGATGGGTCTCTTGTAATTCCCGTGGGTTTTAAATCAGCTTGTCGGCTTCCATGAAGAAGCTAAGCTTCTGATGAAGATTGTGGTTTAAACCTATCAATTTGGGGAGTATTTGCCATCTGAGCAGTGTTAAAGTCTTCTGATCCTCGAGCAGAGGATATTGTTTCAATCGGCTCTTTTCACGTGATTTTTATTTTTCAGACAGTAAGTTTTACACTTTTGTTAGATTTCTTCCCAAGTGTTTTTTTTTTTTTCTTTTTGATCCTATTACCAATCAGAATGTGTTTTATTTTGGGGTTGTTCACTACAAACATATGGAAATCTGATTGATTTTAAAAAAAGATTTTATTGTCCTTGTTTCCTGCAATCTTGAATTCCTTTATAAACTAATGATGTGGGAGTGTGATTCCTCAAGGTTCTCTATAGAGAAAATCATCATTTGTAAATAGCGTTCTGTTTGGGGGCTTTACCCCTTTCAAGTCTAGGTGCTATTTATTTCTTTTTTCTTTCCTAAATGTTCTGGCAGTGAGCCCTGGCGGTGCAGTGGGTAAACACTTGACTGCTAACCCAAAGAGTCCATGGTTCAAATCTACCAGCTATTCTTTGGGGGAAGCACGTAGTAGTCTACTTCTGTAAAGTTTGCCGCCTTGAGACCCTGTGGAGCTGTTCTCTCTCCTCTAGGGTTCTTAAGAGTTGGACTCTCTCGGACAGCAATAGGTCTTACAGGTGTGGTTTCCCCTGCTCGAGTTCAGTGTTGAACAGAAATAGTAAGAGCCGATGTCCTTGTCTTGTTCCTAAAAATAGGGGGAATCATTCAGTCTTTCATCATCTAACAGGATGTTAGCTGTGAAGTTTTTGTAGAGTTCCTTTACTAGGTTCAGGAAGTTTCTATTCTTAATTTGTTAAGCGTCTGTCATAACAGGGTTTTGTCAGATGTTTTTCTGTGTATTGAGATGATTATTTCGTCTTGCTTGTTATTCTAGGCATATACTATATTACATTGCTTTTGGAGTGATGAACCAACATTATACAAACAAGCCAGAAAGATAGAAAATAAACTCACATCCATAAGACCTAGCTTCTAATCACAAGTCTGCTCATTTGTGACCTTGGATTGATGACATAATCGTTCTGGACCTTAATTATTTCCCCTGTGAAGTGAAATAAATGCCCTGTGTAGCTGGTGGGATTTTTTTGTAAGCAGAGGATTCATTAGATTACATTGACAAGTTCTGAAAAATAGTAAGGTGTTTTCCATTCATAATAATGGCCTCAGTTTTTAAAGAAAAGTTTAGATTCTGTTAGGCATAGTCTAACAAAGCCCAAGTCATGGAGGTTAGCTTAAAATGAGTTCTGTCCATTTATAAAATGGTGACGTTCTGTGACCCTAAAGAAGCAAACATCGTGTTCTGGATAATATGCTATAGTGGAATGTCTCCCGAGTCCCTGACAAGACAGAATGAACGGGCCCTTGCCCTGGACTGGAAATCGAAGACAGACCTCTGCCACTTGTCTTCATGTGACCTTGCATGAACATCTCCTGGTGAAGCTCATGTGAGGTGATGAATGGGAATGATAAATTGCCCAAGTGTTCTGCAGTAACAGATGTTAATAACAGTCACCATATTTTCTCACAGCTAACACGTGCTTCTGCATTTGTTTGCCAGTTGCTCTCCTCCAGGGAAGTATTTTCTTCGACAACATGCATTAGGCCATTTAAAAAACAACAGCATAGCGTATTTAGGAAGATACTACTTTGGCATTGGGGGTGGTTGATTTAGGAAGCATATGTTATTTGGGTAAAAATACAAACTGAGGAGTAGTTATAGTTAACTATGCAAGTTTATGGGGAAGAACATTTATGGGGGTGTCTTTTTTTCTCTTTTTAAAATGATTTTAATGATTTTATTGGGGGCTCTCACAGCTCTTATAACATTCAATACATCATTTGTACCACGCATATTTGTACACATGTTGCCATATTCATTTCCAAATATTTTCTACTTGAGCCCTTGGTTTAAGCTCCTCTTTCCCCCCTTCCTTTTTTTTTTTTTTTTTTAATATAAATCATTTTATTGGTGGCTATGTGGGATGTCTTTCATTGATAATTTCTTTTTGTCTTTCCGAACTGGACTTTGGAAGGTCCAGTGTGTGTGTGTGTGTGTGTGTGTGTGTGTGTGTGTGTGTGTGTTTTAGATTAGTCTATTTTTTCCCTAAAGTTTTGCTGAAAGAAGAGATACTTCCATTGAATGTTATTATTAACAACAATCCAGCAAATCAATAGCTGAGGCAAATAACTGATGGCAGATTAACCTTGGATGTTAAAACATACAGAAACCAAAGATGTTACTATGAAGTTTATTTAAATCATTCATTTGGAAAGTAGACACATTTGTCGAATTCGGGAGGTTGCGGCGAAACCCTTTCTGAACTGCAGCCCCACGTGTGGCTCACCCCATCCTAGAAGACGTGCTCTCATGCAAGGTTACGGCGTAATCTGGGGTCGGTTGATACTTGAGAGGGAAGGTGTGGAGGTTCGTCTGTCCATCCGGTTGTAGCTTGACGACCCCCCATTTGGAGGCTGTGTTAGTCTGAGAAGAGAAGCACATGCGGCGACACCAGGACAATCAAAGGCCAGTGGGGGCAGAATCTTGTGTATCCAGGGGTCCAGAAGCATCCCGGCGCTGGCAGAGGCCTCTCTGGTTTCTCGAGCCTATCAACTCTGGCAAGCGTCTCTGCATGGCTTCTCTGGCTTCAGAGGTCTGGTTCCATCAGGCTAAGCCCGTGTGGCTTCTCCTCTGGGATGTCTCACAGGGTGTCAGCCTTGGGTCTTGTCAGAACATCTCCAAGGGTCTGAGATTAGTCTTTCTTTAAAAGTCACTCTGTCTCCCTAAGTTTTCCTTTCTGATTTCCTAAAATCGCAACCACCTCTGTCACCTCTAGCACCCCACAAACAAAAGTGAAAAAAGAGCTCATGCTCACTGACTTGAGTGCAGTCCCTCTTCAGTTGGGAAGTAAAAGCACGTGTGCGTTGATTTGAGTGGAAGAGCACTTGTCTTCTGACTTACGTAATTGTTAGAGGCTGGTAGCAGTTCTCTAGCCACTCCTAAAATGTGTAACTTGTGTGCTTTCAGGTGAGCTTTTAGCTGCTAACCACAAGGTTGTTGGTTCAGGACCCCCCAGTTGCTTCTCGGGTTGCTGTGACTTGGAGACGACTCAGTGGGAGTGGGTGGTCCGAGACAAAGATGGCGGCTCCCTTCTCAACACCAGCCCCAACAACTAGAGCCAAACCCGCTGTCATGGAATCTATTGCGATTTGTAACGCCTCCTCAAGAACATCATAGAACTGCTCCAGAGAGTTTCAAGAGGGCAGATCTTTGGGGGAACAGCTAGCCTCATCTTTTGTGGGTTTGAACTACCGACCGTGAGGTGTAGCCCACAGCACAGCCAATCATATCCTCAAACTCAACTGCAAGTACTTTCAAAATTGGTAGTACATTTGGGTATTGATTTATATAAGGCACGAGGACATGTAGAGTTCAGACTTGCATTGTCTCCCTGGGTGTAGATTTGAGGGCTAAATAATAAATTGCAGGCTCAGTGTTAACTTCCGTTCCTCCTGATTTATAAGGCTAAGCCAAGAAGTAATCCTTTAAATCCTAGGCATCCTTATGAGAAACATCAAACTGGGAAGCTGTTGCCGACTCACAGTGACCCCGTAGGACAAGCTAGAACAACTGCCCCTTTGGGTTTCCGTGACTAACTCTTCACGGGAGTAGAATGCCCCATGGTTGTTCTCCCAAGACAAAGATAACACCAAGATAATTGGTCCTGGTGAGGGAGGGAGACCACAACTTCTCAACCCTCAACCAATTACAAGGCCGCTATGGTGTATGAGAATTATAGAAGTCACCACCTGGATAGGGCATGAAGCCAAGAGGAAATGGTCACAGTCTTGATTGGCAGCAGATTAAGTCACCGCAGTTACAGGTGGTACAACTGAAGTGAGACGGAACCATTGTGGGATAAAAAGCCTATACAGTTGGCTCAGGGTATAACTCAGGACTGTTCACCCCTCGCACCCCATTTCTACCTAGTCAAGACCCTGAAAGCCTGGCTACCCTTCCCTAGCCTGGAAGAGGATTGGTAGGAATCCGCTTTCAAACATACTCGGCTTTGAAGGCTAAGCTTTTTGCATCTCCTGCTGCCAGTGGTCAGGACTCAAGGGAGACTCTATAGAAACAGGATTTTAGCGGAGAATTCCCAGTAGTTCATTAAACTCTCAGTACCGAAACAGAACCAGCCCATTGTTGTCAAATGGATCTTGTCTTGGAGATTTTGATGACAACTTCTGGAAACTATGCCAATCACAATAGTTTGCGGGGAGAAAATTACTATGAAAACACCTCTCTTCCTTTTCTGTATTTCCAGATTGACTTTAGTTACTTCGGTCAGTCATTCAGTACTGATTGCTTTTAGACCCATAACTCATCATCTTCATCGTTTCTCTGAAGCGAAGCAAGTTTTTCTCTTGCCGCAGAATCCCATTTTTCGTGACCTTGATGAAGTAGTAGAGCCTCTTCTTTTGCTTTCATTCCTTTTAGGGACTAGCTATTGTCAACGTGAAGAGGCAGATAGTATTTCATCTTGTCACACAAGGGGACATGACGTGCAGTAGAATAAAGTTGGAGTTTATCGATGACATTTGTCCAGTTCAAATTGGTTAGATTCCATTCTGGACATTTGAAATACAGTGTAATTTCAAATACTAAATAAAACGTGAAAATAGCCTCCCCCAAAACCCAGGGCTGAGACTTTCAGCTCTAATACCCGTTCATGTGAATTTTAGGAACCGCTTATTGAGATCCAGAGAAAACAGGTGATTTTTCACATTGACAAGCATTTGAAATTAGATGATTTCCAGGGAAGTCCGCAGTCTGTCGGACTTCTTTGATGTCCTCTGGAGTCCTGGTCGTGCTCACTGTAGGTCAGCAGTTGGAGGCTCCCTGAGGGGTAGAGACAGAGCTTTACTTTTCTGAGATGAGTTGCCATCTCAGAAATTCACGGGGCAGTTCGACTCTTTCCTATAGGGTCTCTGTGAACGGGCAATGGATTTTGTTTTTGTATTTTTATGCCCTTTAAGAATGCCTTAGGCTGAACCCCGGTGGCGTAAGTGGTTGAGTGCAGTACTGCGGCCCGCAGGCTTGGCAGTTCAAATCCAGCGGCGGCTCTCAGGAGTAGCACTGGGTAGTGCCCACGACTACCAGAGGCAGTGATGCCCGCCCCCCCCCCCCCCCCCAAAAAAAAGAATGCCTTAAAAAATGCCTTTCACTTTTCTTTCTTAAACACCTATGTATGTAATATGTTAGATGTATTCTTTGATGCCTTACAGTTTTTGTTAATTTTTTGGGGGGTGGGGCATCACTGCCCTCTGATGGACTAGGTGGCCCAGTCTTGCTCCTGGAGAGCTGCTGTTGGATTTGAATTGCCAACCCAGTGGGCCGCAGTCTTGCGCACAACCACTACGCCACCAGGGCTCAGCTCGTTTTTTAATTAATGACTCTTTGCTTCTTAATTTCCTGACTACATTGGTGTGTGAGCATGATACAGATATGTACATGCTTCTGTTATCTAGAAGCCTTGCTGAACTCTCTTTGTAATTCTAATAGTATGTAGATTCTATTTGAGTTTAAGACCATTGTCTTATCTTCAAATAAAGACAGACTTGTCCTTTCTGATTGCAGGTTGAATGTCATGTGTGGAGTTCAGATTTTTATATCATATTAGGTAGTATTGGAAATTTCATGTTGAGGGGTGATATTTAAATATTTTTTTTTTTAGAAGAAAAGAAGAGAAATGGCAGCCAGCTTGAAGGGAAATGATCAATGTTCAATAAGGGACCGGTTAGGAGGGACTCTTACTTTGGTCAGACGATACTGCAGGTTTGCCCTTGGGGCATGGAGGCACTAAAGAAGCATGGAGGCAAAGGCCAGAGTGGGTTTGGAGCCACATCAAAGGGGCCTGGTCCTCCAGGAAGGGTAGAAGGTGAGACTCGGAGTCAACCTTGCATGCCGCCCAGCTTGTGGAGTGAGTTTGCTAGCACTTATTCAACCAGGCTTAGATTGGAATTTGGAGCTCATCTGCCTGTAGATAATCACTCTCAGACTTGATCTCAGTAACGTCTTCCTTTGTCCTTCTGAATCCCTCCCTGTAGATCAGCATCCACCTTACACAGAGCTCCCAGTGACCACGGGCTTAGAGGATGAGCTCGATGTATTGGCTCTGGATGTCCTTCAGGATGAAATTCCATCCGAGTTTGACCCAAACGGCAGCTTCAAGGGCAAATCCAGAGCAGTGAAAAAGAAACCCGTGACTGGGACCATGCCTTTGCGGAAGAAAGAAGCTCTGCCACCTGCCAGCCTGCAGCAAGTATGAAATCCCTTCTGTCTTTTGCCCACGGTCACAAGCCAGTGAGCAGTGGAGCCAGGGTGGAAGTGCTCAGACCCTGGGCCCAGCTGTCTCGGGTTAACTGACTCCAAGTGGTGGTGGTTTTACCAATAGTACCCCCATCCCGCCCTGCAAATAAACAATTTCTAGTATTGCTATTGCCAGGATAGGGCATAGGTTTATTAATATCCTAATTTGAGCTTAAGGTCCTCAGTGGACAGACTGTTTTAATTAAAATTTAGGTCTGTGATTTTTTTTTTCCGATGTTTTTTTTCTGTTTCTGGTTTATAAGCGTGAGATTGAGGCATGGTTCCTGCTCAGGGTAACTCTTGGTCAAAAATCACTTAACACCAAAAGCCAAAAGACATTCTTGGGTCAGTACTTTCTAACTGGACTTTGGAAGCTAGCTGAGTAGTTGGAACTTGCTTTGAAACTCAGCAGTCGCTTAAACTTTATTTAAAACTCACTGAAAGCCCTACAAGTAGAAAACTCGGCAGAAGCCACCTCCTAGACAGAAGGCCCCTTATTGTCCTAAATGGATGTGATGGTGCTGTCCAGAGCCGCCTGAAGAAGACCGGACACTGTCAGGAGGCCCCAGGGAAAGGTCTTGGTGGTAATTGCCAGACTCTGACAGATCTTGGATTCGGATGGAAGCTTTACTCCTTTCCAATCAAACTAGTGTGAGGGTCACTGGGAAGGAAGTCAGGCCTGGGCCTGAGGAGCGTGGCCTGGTGCTCTGCTCCGTGGGCTCCAGAGCGTCTGAAGGGCCAGCTTCCATCTGGGCCGCTGGCGTCTGCTTTCTCCCTCGGCTGATATCACCCTCCCCATTTAATCTTGCAGCCTTCGAGTCAGTTATCGCCCCTTACAGATGAGAAACCCAGAGCACACAAAGATTCCATGTTCTTTGGGGGAGGGGGCCAAAAAACCACACCCACTGCAATGACCCTGTATCGGGTTGCTGAGACTGGAACTCTTCATGGGACCTGACCACAGCCTGCTGGTGGGTTTGAACCCTGGACCTTGCAGGTTAGCAGTCCAGTTTTTATCCAACAGTATCACTGGGGCTTTTTTAGGGGAGGAGGGAAGTGGGGGGTCAAGTCTATTTCTTTTCATTGTGGTAGAATGTGCACGACATAAATCAGCCATTTTGATCATTTTCATGTGTTACCTTCTAGCAACATTCATCCTGCCTCTCACCCTGCTGCCGGCCCACAGGCCACGATTTGGTTCTAACGCTTTTCCATCACCCTAAAGAGGAACTGCGATCCTAACTGCTCATTTCTCCCTTACCTTTGGCCTACCCTAACCCCGCTGCTTTCTATCTTTGCATTTGTGTATTCTGTTTTATATAAGTGAACTCATACAGAATTTGTTGTTTGGTGTTGGACTTACTTCACTTCACTTAGTGTTTTCAGTGATGACCCCTTGTCGCGTGTGGCAGGCCTTCATTCCTCTCTGTGACTGCGTGATGCTCTCGTACAGCTACCCCAAATCTTGCTTGTCCATTCTTTGCTGATGAACACTGGAGTTTTTCACTTTTGAGCTGCTGTGCCTACTGCGGCGATGAACATTGGCGTATAGGAATCTGAATCCCTGCCGTTGATTCTTTTGTGTACGTTTGTAGGGTGGACTCGCCAGGGCGTGTGATAGTTCTGTGTTTAACTCCGAGGAACTGCCCACCGGCAGGGCACGGGGGTTCTAGTATCCAGGCTCATACCCCCCCACCCCTTGAGTTCCTGTCTGGTTCGTGGTCTTGAGGCTGATGTGATGGGCCATCCTAGTGGGTGGGAAGTGGTCTTGCATCGTGGGTTTGATTTGCTTATCTCAAGTGATTGGCGACATTGAACTCATGTGTTCTTTGGACATTTGTATATCTACTACGTAGAAATGTCTGCTCAAGTCTTTTGCCCCTTTCCTGATTGAGATGTATGTTTTCCCGATGTTGAATTGTAGTAGTTCTCGAAGTATTGTGAATATCAAACAAAATAAAGTATTTTATTCTATTTATTTATTTTAAGATTAAGTATTTTGGCCTAGAGGTTTTATAACTAGCCTCTAATGCAGATTCATTAAAAAGACAAAACTTTATTAGGAAAAAATAGATCACTGTATGAAGGTGAGAGGGCCAAGGTTCTGCTTTATCCCCCTTCCCGGGGCCCTCCCCGAGGGGTTTGCAGTGTTGGGTGTGCCCACCTCCCCTTCCTGCCTTCCCACTTGGGTTTGCTGAGGGAGACGGATGGAGAGTGCAGGCACACTGGAGCTTCAGGATGCCAAGCACTGAAACTGGAGTTTCTTTGATATTCATCTGGCTTTATATTTCATGTTTTTATGTTTCACTCACAGGGACTCCATAGGGTTGAGAAAAGTCGAGCAAGCCAGCCTCACATCAAAAGCAGGCTGCACCAGACGACAGTCTCATCCAGATTGAAAATGAGCCAACAGCCTGTGAAGGAACAAAGGGCGCCGTGGATCCCTCCAAACCCCACGTCCCCGTCAGCCTCCCCTAAATGGTATGTAAACAGGACTGTGGAAGCGTGTGCTTATATTTTAGCGCCAGAGATAAGGGTTACTTGTGGTTTAGTACAAATGAAACAGCAGCCTTCGTTCCCATTAAGGAAAAGGCTTCTGTCGGGGAGCCATGGGACGGTTTTGTCCAGAGCCTTTTGGGTCCCACGGGCCTGTGGTTTGGGTTCTCTGTGGGTCTGGTGTTATACAGAGGGTCACGGACTTCCTGTACCTTGTCTCCTTTCACAATTGACCGATTAACTGAGGCCAGGACTGTGCCCGTTCTTGCACCTCTGCGGCCCATGCCTGGCTCAGTGTCTGGCATTTGGGAGGCATTCAGCACATCTTTGCCACATGAATGAACGTTTAAAGAAGTTCATTTCCGAGAGCGTTATATAAAAACAGAAGTCTCGAAGAAGCCGTACCATCTTGTCACCCTCATTCACAGCACATGTTGCCTGAGGAGCCCCCATTCCAAAGGACTTCCAAATAGAGGAGACAGTGTCCTGGAGGGGAGCCAGCATCCAGCAAGTTAGGTGGAGCCAGCCGTCGGAGGGCGTTCAACAGTGCCGGCTTGCTCTGAGTGCACGCTGACGCTCTGGCAGTGCGGTGTCTGCCTTTGCTGACAGTGGTTCTGGAAAGCCCAGTGCAAAGGGTCAGAGCAAAAGGGAGAGAGTAATGTAGGGACGAGAACGAGTGGGGGGAGGGAGGGGGGTGTCGTGAACCCGAGCGTCTGCCTCTTGGTGGCCGTCAGGAGCCAGGGTGCGATGCTTGGTGAGTGGGTGGTGCTGAATGCTTGGCTACGTTTACCCAGCTCCTTCCATCCCAACGTTGAGGAAACCGGTTCATGCCTTGTTCAAGAGTACTCTTCTGATTCCACAATGTGCTTTTCTGTCTGTCTTACTCCACCCGGAGTTCAGTGTTTAGATGGCCGTTACAACAGAGATGTGAATAAAGCATGCAAGCCCCTAACCAGCATCAGTTATTTGAGGTGTATCCTGCAGACCAGACAGCTGCTGAGTGTCATCTAGAGGTGTGTGGGAAGGGCCGAGTCGGGGCGTGGATAAGGTATCTAGGCTCACAGTGAGAGAGCTCCTTGGTAATAGGAATGCAGTTCACCACCCGAAGCGTACAGAGCAATCACATCAGGGTTTGACCAAAGTTCTCCTGTTCTGTAGTTGACGGTTGGTTCTGTTTAAAACATTGACTGCCTTTCTGAAGCAAGGGGAGTCTGTGCCTGCGTCCTGGTGACTTTCACTCAGCTTCTGCCTTGGGGGCCATGCTACTGGGACGACCACCGTGAGGAGGAGCCAGGGGACATGGGTGAATGATCACAAGGATAGACGTTTCTGCTTTGTTTTGCAGTGCTGCACGGTCAAAGGTGAAGTATAGCCCCCAAGCTGCCAGCCAGGAGCAGGCTCTCCCACACGAAGACGCTCAAGGGAAGGCTCCCTTGCCGAGTGCAGTGGAACAGGAAGCAGTCAGGTTTGTGTGGCATGTTAACTCTTTGAAGACCGCTCACAGGACTCCTTTAATCAGTACTCACAGGAGCCCTGGTGGCACTCTCAGGTGAGTGCGGCACTGCCAGCCACAAGGGTCAAGCTCACCAGCAGCTCCTCAGGAGAAAATGGAGGCTTTCTGTACAGTGACAGTCTCCTGTAGAGAACGAAAATTACTCCGCTCTCACCTGCCCTCGCCACCAAGTGTCAGTGCGGCTCCCTTAAAGAATGGAGGGCATTCAGTGCTGTGCCAAGCCAGGCCGAGGGGAGGGAGGGAGGCAGGCCCCCATACCAGCCCACCAGCGCAGTAGCAGTTCTCGGGCCTGCCTTGGGGACACTGGCTGCCAACCCCTCTGATGGTGACGTGGGCAGTCTCGTGGTGTTTGCTGTGCAGCCGCATGCAGTTTCTCTGCAGATCCCCAAGGCCACCCTTTGCCTGGCAAAGTGAAGAAACGTTGAGCAAAGCTGCCTTTTCTGCCCTGTGAGTCCCTCTGCTCTTGGTGCTCTGCATTTGTGTGGCTGGAAGTGCTCCCTCTCTCCATAGCAGACAGCAGATGGAAGACGGAGCAGCTGCCCGATGGAGCACAGTCCCTCCCGTAAAGGCAACTCGGAGGCAGCCCTTTGGTGTGCACTGAAGTTGTTCGGAGTGGGTGTTGTCCTCGTTGCCTTTACATAACCTTACACCTCCCCGACTCTGCTGGAGTCCGCTGCTCTGCCTACACCCGGGGAGGCGGCAGGGGCTGTGTCTCCCAGTCAGAGAAGGAAGTCCACACGCAGCAGCGCGGGCGAGTGCTCCGGGGAGGT
>PVJH01044701.1:0-12936 GCA_004026705.1 Nesogale talazaci | reverse complement strand
AACAAAATTAAATGTCAAAAAGGAGAACAAATGATAAGGTATGAAATTTTAACCTCACTGCATCTGCCATAATCAACTTTATGTTGTTCTCTGGTAACAGGGCTGCTCACACCCTGCAACTAGGGTCAGAGGGAATTCATTGGAGGCTTAATCCATATGTGTACTCTGAAAATGGAACCATCTAGCCCTTCATACCTCAGGAATGTGGAGACCGATTGTTTCTTTCTGTCTTCCTCTATGCTCTCTCTTCTTTCCGCCAAACATGGAGGAACCTGTAGTTGAATGTCAGATCGCTGTTGCTGAGCTCTTAAGACTCCAGTCACCATCACCAGAGGGCAGTGATGCCCCCCCCCCCCAAAAAAAAGACTCCAGTCACTAGTTCCCAAAGCAAGATTCAGAGCATTGTCTTTGTGGATTATGTTATGTCAACTGACTCCGGTGTCTCCTAAAATTATGATCCTGAGCCCCCCCGGCCTAGCAACTCAAATCCCAGGATATTTATTTTTTTCCTAGGCCATTTTCATAATTTTGTCTTCTGTATGCACCACCTTCATGGACATAGTTGTAATAAAGGTTAATATAAATGTACATAAAGAGCTTCCAATATAGCATATTGCAATATTAAAATATGATAATATAATATTCCAATATTAGCTTGAAATATCACACTAACTTATCAGAATGTCAACGCCTTAAATATCTAAATAGTAATCAGCTTGATGGGTAAACAACATGAATTCCTCAGCTAAACTTGGCAGTTGACTAGAGTTAAAAGAAAGTTGCAACTACGTTAACAATTAAAATAATAAAACAAAACAAAACAAAATAATGAAACAATATGATTGATATTTAATATCAGGCAAACACTTTTGGCATAAAATTTAATTCAAAACTTGGTACGTCTCTTAATTTGACATTTTCATATAAGATGGTTTCATTGTTTTATAACAAGCAAATCTTTTGAAGTTTCCCATTATGTTTCATAATTGTCAGAAATTTATCATAGATTATCAAGGAAAGGAACAACATGCTAGTTATTTAATTAAATATCTTAAAGTTAAAGTCTTAATTTACTTTAAAGTCATGCAACATGGGTATTTATGAAGGAGTTTTATTCTGTCAAATTCTTATCTGTGAGACAGATTGCACAAATACTAAAATTAACTCTAGCTTCATAATTAAAGAAAATGTGATCTTTGTTTGTTTGTTTGTTTGTTTGTTTGTTTGTTTTTTGGGCAGCACTACCCTCTGATGGAAGTGGGAGGCCCAGCCTTGCTCCTGTGGAGCTGCTGCTGGAATTGAACCTCCATCCCAGTGGACCGCAGTCCTGCACACAACCACTATGCCATCGACCGGGGCTCAGCCTGAAAATGTGATCTTATTGAGAAACCTAAATCTTTGCTTTATAGGCTATTTGACATTAAAGCTTGTTAGAGCTTATATATTAGGGCTGAGCTCTGGGGCTGAGTCCCAGTGGTGTAGTGGTTGAGTGCGGGACTGCAGCCCACGGGCTTGGCAGTTCAAATCCAGCAGCAGCTCTCAGGAGCAAGGCTGAGTAGCTCCCACGACCACCAGAGGGCAGTGATGCCCCCCAAAAAAAGAAAAAAATCTGATATAATAGCCCATTAAACTATTAGTCACAGTAAATGAGGACTTAGATTATACAAACTACATTCCATTTTTTTCTTTTTTTATATTCCCTTTTAATGCACCTTTTTTCTTTTTTATGTTGTCAATCGACCTAATTTCTGATAACTATATTAATATAGCACTTTTCTTATTTAAACCTCACTAACCCCACATTATTTATTCTATATTTTTTTCTTAAGAGTTCCTTGAGAAAAAAAAACAAAAAAAAAAACCTCCCCTTAAGGGCTGAGCCCCGGTGGCATAGTGGCTGTGCGCGGGACTGCGGTCCACTGGGATGGAGGTTCAATTCCGGCTCCCAGGAGCAAAGGCTGGGCCTCCTACACCCACCATCTGAGGGCAGTGATGCCTTAAAAAAAAAAAAAAAAGAGTTCCTTGAGGGCTGAGCCCCAGTGGCGTAGTGGTTGTGCGCAGGACTGCGCCCACTGAGACGGAGGTTCAATTCCAGCAGTGGGGCTGGGCCTCCTACTCCCACCACCGGAGAGCAGTGATGCCCCCCCTCCAAAAAAAAATAACTTTAAAAGAAGAATGTAAAGTCAAAATACTCAACAATATCACTTCATAGCATTCTATCAAAAAACACCATGTGCCAAGAAGCAAGAAAAAAATAACCAGGAGACAGAGACTGAAATGACAGAGATGATAGAATTAACAATAAGAAAATTAAAATAGTTGTATAACTATATTTAAGCATTTAAAGGAATACATTAACATAAAAGGGGAAGAAATAAAGGATATAAAATCAATCAAAACTAAATTGAAAATAACAATATTGAAATGAAAAACTTACTGATTAGGATTTTTTTCTATAGGCATCACTGCCCTCTGATGGTGGGAGTAGGAGGCCCAGTCTTGCTGCTGGATTTGAACCTCCAACCCAGTGGGCCACAGTCCTGCGCTCAACCACTACGCCACTGGGGGTCAGGCCCTGATTAGGATTTAAAACATAGTAAATACTACCCAAGAGCTGAGCCCCGGTGGCGTAGTGGTCGTGCGCAGGACTACGGCCCACTGGGACGGAGGTTCAATTCCAGCAGTGGGGCTGGGCCTCCTCCTCCCACCACCGGAGAGCAGTGATGCCCCCCCCCCCAAAAAAAATACTACCCAAAAAAGAGTTCAGCAAAACTTAACACATAGTCTCTGAAGTGGTTTTAAAAATATGCCCATGGGCCGAGCCCCGGTGGCGTAGTGGTTATGCGTGGGATTGCGGCCCTCTGGGACGGAGGTTCAATTCCAGCAGTGGGGTTGGGCCTCCTACTCTCACCACCGGAGAACAGTGATGCCCAAAAAAAAAAAAAAAGATGCCCAGCTTTCTTTAATTCTCCTTTTTTCAAAAAATGGAGGGGAAAAAAGATAACCTCATTTCCCTCCATGTGTGTAGGCTATATTAATGATTTACCATATATACAGTAAATATAAGCTGACCTGAATAACAACCACAGCACCTAATTTTACCACAAAAACTGCACTAAAAATGCCCAAAAACTCGGCTTATCTATGAGTACATGCAATGTTTTTATTTTTGTTTGTTTGTTTTTTTTTTGGGGGGGGGCATCACTGCTCTCCGGTGGTGGGAGTAGGAGGTCCAGCCCCACTGCTGGAATTGAACCTCCGTCCCAGTGGGCCGCAGTCCCGCGCACAGCCACTACGCCACCGGGGCTCAGCCCGCAATGTTTTTATAATGAACAGAATGTCGACTGTGGAAGTGACTGCTGGTGGCTTCTGAGACTAGGTGTAAAAGGTAAAACAAGGACCCCTCAAAGAAATCTAAGCATGGTGAATATGCTAAGTTACATAACAAGTGGGAATTAAAGCAAAAGGAAGGTTGTTAATTGTCACTAAAATAGGGAGATTGGTGTGGTCTTTGTGGGCCTAGTGAATGTAATCACAAAGCTTTTTTAAAAAATAATTTTGTTGGAGGCTCATACAGCTATTATAACATTCAGTACATCATCTGTATCAAGCACATTTGCACACATGTTGCCACATTCATTTCCAAATATTTTCCACTTGAGTCCTTGGTATAAGCTCCTCTTTCCCCTCCGCCCACCCCCCCCTTTTTTTTTTTTTTTGGCATCACTGCTCTTGGGTGGTGGGAGTAGGAGACCCAGCCCCACTGCTGGAATTGAACCTCCGTCCCAGTGGGCCGCAGTCCCGCGCACAACCTCTATGCCACCAGGGCTCAGCCCCTCCCCCCCCTTTTTTAATGAATCATTCTATTGGGTACTCATATACCTCCCCTCACCATCTATACATACATCAGTTGTATGCAGGCTTCATTTGCACACTTGTTGCCATCATCACTCTCAAAACATCCTGGGGGCCTAAGTGTATGTATGGGCCATGATGGCAACACGTGTACAAAAATACTTGATGCAAATGATGGATTGATTGCTATAAGAGCTGTAAGAGCCCCCAATAAAACCACTGGGGGGAAAAAGTAGAAGAAGCAGCAAAAGGGAGTGCGAGAGGGACATGACTACCAAGAAGAATGCTCAGAGAGAGATGATGTTGGTGGTGTGAAGGATGGAAGAAGAGGACTATGAGTCAAGGAATGCTGCTGTTCCCTCAAGCTGGAAAATTTCACGAAACAGATGATCTCCTAGAGCAGTGGTTCTCAACCTTCCTCACACCGCCCCCTTTCATACAGTTCCTCATGTTGTAGTGATCCCCCCCCCAGCCATAAAATTATTTTCGTTGCGCCTTCATAACTGCAATCTTGCTACGGTTATGAATCATCATGTAAATATCTGGCATGCAGGATGTATTTTCATTGTTACAAATTGAACATAATTAAACAGAAAGCATAGTGATTAATCACAAAGCAATATTTAATTACGGTATAGTGAAATATCTTTGTGTTTTCTGCTGATCTTAAGCGACCCCTGTGGAAAGGTCTCGTTTGACCCCCAAAGGGGTCACGACCCACAAGTTGAGAACCCCATTCCCAGCCTCTTGAGAAAGAAGCAGTCCTGATGTTAGATGTCTGGGATGGTTGTCCTCGGTTCTTAGTTCTCAACGCTGAAGGAATTCACGTGGCAGAAGCACTTTGTCAATCCAGGTATGTAACTTGGATGAGGGAAAGGGAAGTTTCGGGTGACACAGTCTCAGATAGTACACACCATCCACTCAGGGGCCATAGGAAAGTCCTCGGCTATGCACAAAAAACTCCGTGGGGCAAAATGACTGTGAAGGAGTTCACAGAACCCAAAGAGGAATCCTGGGACTGAACGAAGGAGTGCGAGCACTGGGCAGGGAGCGCGTATGCACACACACCGGGGTCTCAAGAGAGCAGCATGCCCTCATACCTCCATTTTGGGGGTGGAGGGAGGCATGGTTGAGGGTGTTGACCATTCTTAGTGGCCAAGTTCAGTCGCACCTGTGATGTCGCTGGTGCCTAAGGTGTGCACAGGTTGACCTTCTCCTGTGGCTAGGTGACCTTGGTCTCTGCGCGCCCAGCTTTGGATTGTCCCCATAGGTGTCTAATATATGCCTCTTTCCAACTCCGTTGTGGCATGGCCACGCGAAGTTTTGTTGTGTGTGTGTGTGTGTGTGTGGGCATCACTGCCTCTGGTGGTCCTGGGCGCTACCCAGCCGCTGCTGGATTTGAACCGCCAAGCCCGCAGGCCGCAGTCCCGCACTCACCCACCGGGGCTCAGCCCGGGTTTGTTCGTTTTGTTTAGCATCGGCATTGGAGGAGACAATGCCCGCTATCCCTAATCGTTCTACTGCCACTGGCAGCTCTTCAATTTCATTCCAATGAGACTCAGACATTTAATCTACAGAACTGTACAATAAGAAACCGGTGTTGTTTTTAGTTACAAAGCTTGTAACTTATTACAGGAATAACTACACTGGGTCATCAAGGGCATCGTGCCTTGATTTTGCCCTCCCCTCTGCTTTTTTGTTCACTCATCTCTCTACTCACTCATCTCTCTACTCACTCCTCCCTCTACTCACTCCTCCCTCTACTCCTCTCTCTACTCCTACCTCTACTCATTCATCTCTTACTGTTGTGCCATATTAAAAGGAGACTCAAGTAGCCCCGTGGCGAAGACCACGTAGTGAGAACTGAAACCTTTTGCCAGCAGCTAAAACTACGTCCCCAGAGAAGGAAATTAGCCTTTTGTTTTGTTTTGTTTTGTGGCATTTGTTTTTGCCGGTGGCTAATCAGCTTATTAAGAGGGTTGATCTAAGCATCTGCACTTCAAACTCTGCTTCAGGCTCAATACTGATGGACACCGTCTGTTTAGCCCTAGAGCAGTGACCATGGCTGCCTAAGAGAGGGAGGGAATCACTGTGGAGGTGAGACCTCCAATCGTAGTCAAGCCTTAAGCTGACTGCTGCCCGGGTTGACATTTGCACTGCAACCTCTTAAGACACCGTGATCTCTATCACCAAACTAGGTCGATGCCAGGTTCTTGATTAAGCCACTACACTTTTAAAAAGTTATTTCTCAACAGCAGGTAACTAATGCAAGAATTTCTTCAACACGTAGTGCTGGAAAAACTAGATATCCATATGTAAAAAGAAAAAGCAATCTTGACATTTTCCTCACACTACACATACAAATTAATTTTCAAGAGCTTTTTTATTAGAATGTAAATTAAGGTCACTTTGGAAAAGGGTCCCAGGTGATGCTAAATAATCACCATAAAACACAGCAATTCCACTCCTAGGTATTCACCCAAAAAGAAACAAAAATAACCTCCCAGAGTTGTTAAATAGATGTTCATAACAGGTTTATTTATAACCACACAAAAGTGCAACGGTACAAGCGGCCCTCAACAGGAGATGGAATAAATAAACTGGTATGATCACACAAGGGACTAGAACCCAGCCACGGAAAGAAAGAAGCACGGAGATTGCAACGTCATGGCCGGATCTCAAAACCATGATGCTGCGTAGTCAGGCACAGCCGTGCATCCTGCACTAAGATTCTCACGAGACGCTCACTCACTGCCATCAAGGGGGTTTCCACGCACAGGGACACTGTAGGACAGGGTAGAACTGCTCCTGCAGGTTTCCGAGGCCCTAACTCCTCACAGGAGTAGAAAGTTCTATCTTTCTCATGCAGAGTGGCTGGCGGCTTGGAACTGCTGACCCTATGGTGAGCAGCTTCTGCCCCTGGGGCTCCTGATGTGAAACTACAGAGAAGACAGATCTACCAGTGGGATGCTGCAGAACACAGTCCAGTGGCTACCTGAGGCTGGGCGGGATGGGGAGACAAGAGGACCAACTGAAAAAGGGCCAAAGGAGACGTAGGGAAGCGATGGAACCCTTCTGTGCCTCGATTGTGGTGATTATGTGTCCTTAAGTCAGTTCCGACCCTGGGCCACCCTCACAATCATTCTTTTTTTTTTGTTTGTTTTGCTTTTTTGGTTTTTTGGGGCATCACTGCCCTCTGGTGGTGGGAGTAGGAAACCCAGCCTTTGCTCCTGTGGAGCTGGAATCGAACCTCCGTCCCAGTGGGCCGCAGTCCCACGCACAACCACTACGCCACCGGGGCTCAGCCCCACCATCATTCTTATGTTGGAAGTCACTGTTATAGCAACTGTTTTCAGAAACTGGAGGGGAAAAATATTGAATGATGTGCATGGCAGGCACCTATCCTGTCACAGTTCAGTACCAAGAAAAATCCTTCTCGGAAATCAGCAAGTATGTGAATGAAGCTTTCTCAGACCCCTGGGACAGGGGACCAAGTTCAGGAACACACTTGACCTAGGGGTTCTTAGGGCCTTGTCTTGGAAAGAACATGAAATGCACTTAGAAGCACACCGTAATGCACACATAAATCAAAAAGGGGAGATAAATAAATGGAGCCTACGTTCCTGGTCTTTTGTACCTCTCTTCCTTTCTTGGACAACCACACACAACAGAGTTCGGCACGAAGTTGCACTTGATATGTGACTGCTGCTGAAATGATGCCTTCACGAGTAATTCATCCCCTCCCAGTGTGAAGGTCTGGCAAGTAAGCCGGGGTCGATCTTACAGAAGGAGTTTAAAGGAGTGTGTCTTTCCTGGGACTTGGTTGCGGAGCACAGCTTTCTCTGTGGACTAACGCGAGAATATTACTATTTCATTGCCAGTGTGGGTAAACTAAGACGACTTGAAACCTACTCTGCCGTGTGGGAAGGATCAGAGCATACCGTGGTGATAGTGCCTTAGACAACAACCTCGGGATGCAAGCATACATGGTACCAAAGGCGGGCCAGCTCAGAGCTTAAAAATATAAACCGGATGAGCCCCGGTGGCGTAGTGGTTGAGTGAGGGACTACAGCCCACAGGGTTGGCGGTTCCAATTCAGCAGCAGCTCTCCAGGAGCAAGGCTGGGCCTCCCACTCCCACCAGAGGGCAATGATGCCCACCCAAAAAAACAAACAAACATAAACCATGTATTCGGAAATAATTTTAGATTTACTGAAAGATTGTGACAATAATACAGAGCACTCCTGTGCACCCCTCACCCACTTCGCCTGTTGTTAAAATCTTCCAGAACGGTTTTTGTTGTTGTTGGGCGTCATTGACTAGTCGTTGATGCATGGTTGGCCTATGCACAACAGGAAAAGCAAGCAGACACAAAATCCTGCCCAGTCCTGTGCCATCCACATACTCATCGTGATGTTTGGCCCATTGCTGCTGCCATTATATATGTCTGTTTCATGGAGGGTCTCTTCTTTTCGGTGACCCTCTGCTGTACCCAGCATGACATCATTTCCCAGGGACCAGTCTCTCCTGAGAAACTGTCCAAAGGTCATGAGATGAAGTCTTAACTGTCCTCCTTCTGAGAAGCGTTCTGGCTGTACTTCTCCCCCAGACAGATTTATTTGTTCTTTGGCAGTCCGTGTACTTTCAATATTCTTCGTCAATCCCATCATTCAAAATCATCGGCTCATTTGGACTTCTCTAGTCATTGTCCAGCTCTCACATGCGTAGGAAGGAATTGAAAATACCGTGGCTTGGCTCAAGTGTGGAGCCGGGTGGTGGTGGTGATGTGGATTTTTCACTGGGCCCAAGGTCAGCAGTTCAAAACCACCAACCACTCTAAGGAGAAATATTTCTATTCCTACAAAGGTTTATGGTGGGTACATTCTATCCTGTGTTATCACGTCCCTGTAATCAGAATTGACCTGATGGCACTGAGTTTGGGGCCAGATGCACCTTAGCCCTCAAAGTGACGTCTCTACTTGTTAACACGACGAGGCCTTCTGAAGTAGTTGTGTCCAACGCAAGGTGCTCTTTGACATCCTGATGACTGCTCCATGAGCACTGATTGTGGAGTCAAGCATAATGACAGTTTCCATCTTTTCTTTGTTCTTCATATTATTGCTCTAATTGTGAAGATTTTTGTTTTCTTTATATTAAGGTATAATCCGTACAGGAAGCTGTAATCATTGATCTTCATCAGTACATTTTCCAAGAGCTCATCTTTTTCATCCAGCAAGGTGGTGTCAGATGCATATCACAGCTGGTCAGCGAATCTTCCTCTCTTCCTGACGCCACATTCTTCATCCAGTCCAATTCCCTGGATCATTTGCCCGTCATACAGATTGGATAGGGACGATAAAAGGATGCAGCCCTGACACACATCTTTTCTGATTTTAAACTACTGTATATTCCCTTATCCGGGCTGAATGAATAATTGCTTCTTGGTCTTTGTGCAGGTTCCCTGTGAGCACAATGAATTGTTCTGGAATTCCCTTCTTTTGTGATGGTGACCATAGTTTGTTAAAATCTACGTGGTCGGATGTCTCTGCATAGTCCATAAAACACAAGTAAGCACCTTTCTGGAATTCTCTGCTTTCAGTCAAGATCTACCTGACATTAGCAACGATAACCTTTGTTCCACATCCTCTTCTGAATCCCATAGAATTTCTGGCAGCTCCCTGTTGATGTAACATCTTACATCTAAGGTGTGTGTGTGCGCGCGTGCATCTTATACCACTATTGTATATTTGACAATGCTGAGAGTAGGCACTGGTATGTTCAGAATTTATTTGAGTCTCACCAACTCTCTCTTTCTCTCTCTCTCTCTCTGTTCCAATGCAGGTGCCACATTGTAAATTGATGCCAGCCTTTCCCAACCTCCTCGGAGCTGTGGCAGGTTTTCAGCCTTTTCTTTTTCTTTTGAATGATTTTGACCATCTTGAGGAATGCCAGCTGAGTGACCTGCAGAATGTCCCTTAGTGCAGCAGCCTCTGACGGTTGTCTCAAGATTTGGGAAGAATACCAGAGAGAATCAGTGTTCTGTCTTCTCATCAGATCAGGGAAGTCACAGTGACCACACAACATCATTAGCAATGTTAGCCTTTTTTTAGCTGGTGAATGTGTTTGTCAGTATAGGGTTCTTGTTTCATCATTTTATTGGGGGCTTGTAAAACTCTTATCACAATCCACATATCCATCCATTGTGTCAGGCACAGTTGTACATTTGCTGCCATCATCATTCTCAAAACATTTTCTTTCTACTTGAGCCCTTGGTATCAGTTCATTTCCCCCCTCCTTCCCCATCCCCCCTCCCACACAAACCTTTGATAATCTATACCTTATTATTATTATTTTTTTTAAAGGCATCACTGCCCTGGTGGTGGGTAGGAGGCCCAGCATTTGCTCCTGGGAGCCGGAATTGAACCTCCGTCCCAGTGGGCCGCAGTCCCGCGCACAACCACTACGCCACCGGGGCTCAGCCCACCTTATTATTATTTTGTCATGTCCAACACTGTCTGACATCTCCCTTCACCCACTTTTCTGTTGTCCATCCCCCAAGAAGGAGGTTCTATGTAGATCCTTGTGGCCAGTTCCCCCTCTCTGGCCCACTTCCCCTCCACCCTCCCGGTATCAGCACTCTCACCACCAGTCCTGAAGGGATCATCTGTCCTGGATTTCCTATGTTTCCGGTTCCTACCTGCACCAGTGCTCTGGTCTAGCCGGATTTGTAAGGTAGAATTGGGATCATGATAGTGGGGGGAGTGGGACGGGAAGCATTTAAGAACTAGAGGAAAGTTGTCTGTTTCATCGTTGCTACCCTGCCCCCTGATCCCGTGTAGAGTTCTTGTCTTTGCCCTTTGCTGCTTTATTCTTTGGCTAGTTCAGAGTTTGACAGGCTTCAAAAGCTGTTTCCAAAGAGAGACGGGTAATTTGAGACTCTAATGACCTTAGGTGTTATGGACCTAGTCCAAATATTCTCAATTCAAGCTGGAGTCCATAAAAGACAAACGACTGCCTCAAAGCCTAACACTCTGAAGTATACGAATTAACCAAAAGATATTAATGGCCCCTGGTCAAGCAATGAGACATACAGCTCTAAAATTTTCTCACGCACACACAAGACACAAGAAACACCACACGGAAATCAAGAGAACGCAGCCCAGACTGGAGATCCGGAGCACAGCTCTCGTCTTCTCTCGGCTGAAGACATCCTCAGCCAAGGGCAGCACGAGGTCAAACTGCCCGCCCTCACCCCCTCTTCCAGTCCCGAACATCAGAATCACAGCACTGAGGGTAGGGAAGAGAAGGGCAGGGAGGGGGTGGGGAGAGCGGATAGCATTGATGACTGTGGGACCTCACTCGAAGGGAGTGAACAACAGAATTGTATGCGTGGATACACTGGATTGTGTAAGATATGGCAATCAATCGATCAATAATAAATAAATGAGGGTTCCTGGGTCGGGGGCTAAAGGGGAACTGATATCAAGGAGCTCACCAAGAAAGAAAATGTTTTGAAACTGATTGTAGTAGCAATTGTACAATATTGCTATGGAACGTTATGATATCTGTAAGAGCTCCCAACGTAACGATTTTTTTAAAAACCCACAAAATTCAGGCCAGACTCAGAAGAGGATGTGGAGTATCCTTGGGTATCATTGCTGACATCAGATTGATCTTAGCTGAAAGCAGAGAGTGGGCGGGGCGGGGGGCGGGATTTTGCTTGTGTTTTATGAGTATGTGACTATGGTTAACATGACAAAGGAAGAGAATTCCAGAACAACTCATTGTGCTTATGTAGAACCTGCGCATAGACCAAAAGGCAGATATTTGAACAGGAGGACAAGGGTACTTTAAAATCAGGAAAGATGTGTGTCAGGATTGTATCCCTTTAGCCTACAATCTGTATGATGAACAAATAAACCCAGAAGGTGGGCAAGAATAGGCATCAGGGAGGGCTGAGCCCCGGTGGCATAGTGGTTGTGCGTGGAACTGCGGCCCACTGGGACGGAGGTTCAATTCCAGCAGTGGGGCTGGGCCTCCTACTCCCACCACCGGAGAGCAGTGATGCCCGCCCCCCCCCCCCCCGGCAAAAAAAAAAAAAAAGAAAGAATAGGCATCAGGGTCGGAGGAAGGCTTATTAACAATCTGCAACATGCAGATGACACGAGCGGCTTGCTGCGACTGAGGGAGACTTGCACTTGCTGATGGAGATCAAGGATCTCATCAATGTTCGTAGAAGCGGCCGTCAAGAGGTCCAGAGCTTCCTTGCATTGGGTAAACCTGCTGCAGACGACCTCTTTGAAAGGTTGAAGGGCAAGGATGTCACTTTGAGGACTAAGGTGCGCCTGACCCAAACCTTGGTATTTTCTTTTTTCTTTTTTTTTTGGGGTGGGGGGGCATCACTGCTCTCCGGTGGTGGGAGTAGGAGGCCCAGCCCCACTGCTGGAATTGAACCTCCGTCCCAGTGGGCCGCAGTCCCGCGCACAACCACGACGCCACTGGGGCTCAGCCCTAAACCTTGGTATTTTCAATTGCCTCAAGTAGACATTGAATAAGGAAACCGCAAGGAGAATTGATGCATTGAATTTCACCAAGCCCGCGGGCTGCAGTTCTGCACTCAACCAGTTACGCCACCGGGGCTCAGCCCGATGCATTGAATTTTTTTTGTAGGCATCACTGCCCTCTGGTAGTGGGAGTAGGAGGCTCAGCCTTTGCTCCTGTGAGCTGGAATTGAACCTCCATCCCAGTGGGCTGCAGTCCCTCGTACAACCACTACGCCACCGGGGCTCAGCCCTGAATTTTAGTGCTGGTGAAAAACATTGTAAGCACCATGGACTTCCAAAATAACAAATTTGTCTTAAAAGAAGAACAGCCAGAATTCTCCAGAATCAGGGATGGCAAGACTTCATGTCATATCCTTTGAACATGATTCTTGGGAGAGAGCAGTCCTGGGAAAAGGACATCATGCTTGGTAAGGTAGAGGGGCAGCGAAAAAGAGAAAGATGGAGGAGAATGGATCAGCACAGCGGCTGCAACAACTTTAACCATAGTGTGTGTGTGTGTGTGTGTGTGTGTGTGTGT
>PVJH01044700.1:0-12848 GCA_004026705.1 Nesogale talazaci | reverse complement strand
TCTTTTTGATCATCCAAGGCATTTTCAATATACTTCCTCAGCATCACAATTCAAATGAAATGATTATTCTTTGGTCTTCCTTCTTCAGTGGTGAATTTTCACATGTATATGGGGCAATTGAAAATACCATGATGTATCAGGCACACCTTAATCCTCAAAGTAACATCCTGGCTTTTCAATATTCTTAAGAGGTCTTCTGTAGCAGATTTACCCAATGCAGCCCATCTGTTTATCTCTGCTGCTTCCCTGAGCACTGATTGTGGACCCAAGCAAGACAAAATCTTTCACCTTCAATCTGAAAAACTCAACCTTTTCTCTGTTTATTGTGAAGCTACCTGTTGGTCTACTGATGAGGACTTTGTTCATCTTCACATTAAATTGTAATCCAAATTGATGACTGCAAATCTTGGTCTTCACCAAAAAGTGATTCAAGTCCACCTTCTTTTCAGCAAGCGAGGTATTGTCATCTGCTTGGCACAGGTACTAATAAGTCTTCCTCTAAACTTGAGGCCATATTCTTATTATAAGCCAGTTTCTCTGATTAATGTCTCAGCAATCACATTGAATAAGTATGATGAGAAGCACAACACTGTTGCACAGCTTTTCTCCATGCAGGAGGAAAACACGCAGTATTCCCTTGTTCTGTCCTCACAATTCCATCTTGATACAAGTACAGGTTTGATGTGCATAATGAAGTATTCAGAAATTCTAATTCTTCTCAAAGTTATCCATAGTTATTATGATCCATGCAGTTGAATTCCTTTGAGTAGTCAATAAAACACAGGAAAATATCTTTTTAATATTTTCTGTTTCAACTAAGGATTACTTAATATCAGACATCCTTTTTCTATACAAGAATATTAAGAGCATCTTTATTCACAAACCCCATATTACACACAATCCACACATCCATTATAAGGCGATTCATAAACAAAGTATGAGTAAAATGGGAAGTTACTCTGAAATACAGGATGAATGAATTATTTACAGTAGTTCACACAAATATTCCCCAAACACAGTAAGCTAAAGGAAAGATGCTAGGTACAGCTACAAAAATACCTATAGTATGAATCTACTTATATTGCATTCTAGAATAAAACCAGTATATAGGAGTAGAAATTATAGTTTGGAGTGAAGACTATAAATTTTATGAGGAATTTTTTAACTGAGGATGGGGAGGTGATGTGACTGCTTCATAGCTTGAAGGAGATGATAGGCATGTCATCAGTCATCAGGTACCATCCATTTTTATATATCAAATGACTGCATTTAGCTTTGGTAAATTGTATATGAGATTCAGATAATGCATATATACAAAATTTACTTGAGAATAACATCATACTTTAGAATGGATATCTGTTGTATACTTTTTCATAAGAGAATGAAAATCAATGATTACATTATTATGCTCTTTTTTAGCCATTATAAAATAATGCGTTCCACATCTTCTTCTGAATCCATCCTGAAAAGAAAGAATAATTAAACTTAAGGGCAGTAACTTTGCAAATCAGACAAAAAACAGCAATCTAAAAATTCAATATTCTGAACAAACTCCAAGGATAAACTGTACAGATTTGCAAAGAAACATGACATAATATTCCAGTAAAAAGACAAAAGAGAAACTAAAAACTGCAAAAAAAAAAAAAAAAAGAAGTGGCTCTCCAAGAAGATTCATGGCCAATATATCATAAAATCTATAGGGAGAGAAAATACTGGGATGAAATAATTAGTAATGAAAGAAAAATACTGGTAGCACCTTTTTTTGTTTCTAACCTGGTAAAGAGCCAGACCAGTGGCAATGAACAACACATCATCAACTGCTGACAACTATAGTCTAGGTCACTTGGCCAGAGAGTGCCTCAGGATAGCAGGAATCAAATGGTTGTGGGAGACAGTGGCGGAGGCGGGGAGGGGGGGTGTTGTCTGCTGAGTGGTTGCTATGTGGGTCTGGGGTGAGGTCCTGTGAAGAGGGCGGCCGCCCTGTTAGAGGGATGAGAGTTATTGAGGGGAGGGACAGTGCAGGAGAGGGGAAAGGGAAAGGGCACTCTTAGAGGAACATGAGTGCATGTCTGTTGAGGGGACATTCAGGACATGAAAGGATGACCTCCAGATGAGAGAAAGAGTGATTGAGGATGTTTTGATGGAGAGTAGGGGGAAGGTGTTTAGTGGCATATAGTGGCTTGGCAGCATTGAACTAGGGGGGGTATCTGAGGACATCCCAGGAGCCCAGGCCAGGTGCCATGGAATAATAGGAACCTGAATCCTGGAGCTCCGGGACACTCTGCATGCTCCAGATGCTGATTCCAAGAGAGCCGATGTGGAAACTCCACTGGGTGAACCAGACTCTACCTCAGACTCACTTGGAACCTGAGGTGAGAACTTAACTCAGAAAATACATCGCATCTGCAAAAGCGAAAGACAGCTGTACCAAGAATGGTGTTCTGTTGGTTGCCAGTCAAACAAGGTCTTGCATCAATGGTCTATATGCTATGTTAAGATGCATAGTATTCCAGGAATCCTGGGATAAGTATTCTACTTTATTTTGCTTAGGCGTGTTCATATGAGTGTGTATGTCAAAGATGCGTTGCCAGTGAGGATCACCCTCTTGAAGATGTGTTGTTTGTTTTTCTGTATGTTGTTTAATGAAACCCAGGGACATTGAACCTATGGGGAAAGCAAATAGAACAGAGGTTTCAGGGAGAAGGGGGGATGCAAGAGGGTAGAGAAAATAAAACGGAAATGTTGTCAAAGGGATCCAGGAAGAAAAGTATATTTGGAGACTGATTATGAAAACAAGTATACACTCCTGTTTTACATGATTGAACTTTGAAGTCATGTGACATATGAAATAACTCCAAAGCAATAATGATTTTTAAAGCCTAGATTCAGCAATGGGTTTTGTGCTCACACCATATATTAGCTCCAACTTAAGCACAATTAGATCCTATATCATGGGCCTATTTGATACTCACCCTCAGGAAAGGAACACTGAAGGTAAGGTTACTTTAGCAAAACATAGCAAAGAATCTAGATATTGCCTGACTGTCAGATAAAACAGCATCTGGAAATCTAACTACTTGCCTCCAAGCAAACAGTCATCTAAAAAAAATGTCAACTTAGTCCACCGGGAAGAAGCACACCACAATGAGTCACTGAAGGATTGGAATCAATAAAATCCGGAACTGAAGGAGGGATCAGTATCAGAACCTGAGTTGTGAGAATCCAGCGTGCAAACAGTGAGAGATGACAGTGAGAATCCAAGATTCACTTGTGCAGCTACGTAAGAAGTAACCCTACAGAGAACTAGCCCCGTCTAAACTTGGAGGGTGAGAGGAAAGTGGTCAATATAAAGAGTGCTTGGAAAAGAGGAGTGTAGAATATCAAAGGCATAAATCTGCCATGAACAGTTGAAACATTGTCAGTAGATTCCCACTAGGATGCAATAAAAATCTGAAGTGGTTTCCAAATTTTTCTGTAATTTTTTTGTTTTTAATCATTTAATTGAAGGCTTAACAACTCACCAATCCACAATCCACCCAGCCATCCATATTTTCAAGCACATAGGTTGCCGTTGTCATTTCAAAGCATTTTCCTTCTACTTGAGTCCTTGGTATCAACTCTTCATTTTCCCTCTAGCTCGCCCTCCCTCATGAGCCTTCGATAATTTATAATCTATTATTATATTGTCATGTCTTGACCATCTGATATTTCCCTTTACACACTTGACTATTGTTCATCCCCCCCGGGAGTGGGTTATGGATAAACTATTGTGATTGGCACCTTCTTTTTCCCCTCCACATTCATCTTATCCTCCTGGAAGGCTACTCTCAATCTTGGTCCTGAGGAGTTTACCTGTCCTGTATTCCCTGTGCTTCCAGCTTTTTTGGGTACCCATGTACATTCTCTGGTCTAGTTAGATTTGTAAGGTAAAACTATGGTCATGATAGGGGGACAGTGGGAGCATTAATGAATCAGAGGAAAGCTGTGTGTTTCATCAGTGCTATACTTCACCATGACTGGTCCATTTTCTCCCCTTGACCTCTCTGTAAGAGAATGTCCAATAGCTTATAGGTGGACTTTGGGTTTACACTCCACACTCCCCTCCCCCTCATTCACATTATGATTTTTTGCTCCAGGTCTATGATGCCTGACATCTGATTCCATCATCACCTCATGATCACACCAACTGGTGTACTTCTTTCATGTGGACTTTGTTGTTTCTCAGCTAAATGGCCACTTGTTTATCTTCAAGCATTTAAGACCTCAGGTGCTATAACTTTTGATAGCTAGGCATCATCATCTTTCTTCAGCACATGTCCTTATGCACTAGTTTTGTATTCAGAAATCATGTTTGGAAGGTGAGCATCTCAGAATGCAGGATTATTAGAACAAATAATTCTTGTGTTGAGGGAGTACTTGAGTTGAGGCCCATTGTCCATCTTCTTTCTTAATACTAAGTCTATATGTACATAGATCTATCTCCCCATTGTCCTATATAGATATATTTACCTATGTACATGTTTTTATTTAGATCTCCTTATATGCCCTTTACCTCCTAGTTCTTACCTCTATTTCCTTTTAATTTCCTCTTGTCCCATTATCATGTTCAATCTTCATTTCAGTTTCAGTAAGACCTCCTACGTCCTCATCTCCATTGATATTCAGTCATTTGTTGTTCCCTTGTTCCTGGGTTTGTTTACACCCACTTTTTTCCTCATCTCCTCCTCTCCCTTATCTCCCCTCACCGAACTGTCATCCCATTGTTCTCTCTTCCAACTTGTTTATCCCACCTATCCCATTCAGATAGACATACAGGACCAACAATATGCACAAACACAAGGAAGAACACAACAAAACAACAATAGAAAATAAAACCTTACCTAAAGTGGCAACAAAAGGAAACGTCTATTTGTTGTCCTTTATGAGTTTTTTCGAGATGAGTCTGATAGGGCACCAAGCCTTAGTCCCAGAGTATATTTTTGGTGTTCCCTGGGGGTTTCATTGCTCTGTTTCTTTGCTGCTTTTTTGCATGCCCCCAGCATCTCGCCTCAGTGTGGTGGGATCAGGATGGGTACAATTCCTGCCATGTGTCTCCGGTGCTGTCCCCCAAGGTGCTATGAGTCAGTGAGGAGCATCATGTCTCATGATTGGGTGGACACTATAGTCCTTTCTGTGCATTGGCTGCTCTGAGCAGAAATATTTTCCTCAGGGTTGGATGGGCCAGGATATGCTGCACTCTTTTAACCAATCCCCTCATTGGCTCCTTTGTGCTCTGTTCAGACTTGTCCCTCTCCTTGAACTGAAGCTTCACTAGTCCTCCGAAATGAATTCTTTGGGATTGGGTGCGGGGTGGGAGGCAATTCACTTAGTTGGTAATGGGGTCAGCCCCTCAGGCCTATCTGTTGATTCCCTACTTCATGCTAATGTGCTGTGTTCTTAACTTGAAGCACTGGGTTGTAAAATCTGGTTCCTCTTTCTCTGTGTAGGTATAAACAACAACCAACACATCTATGGGTTACTGTGCTGGTCCCTGTCTTCCCATGTCTTTTTTCCCCTCCTTTTTTCATGGAAGCCATATATATCCCGGATTTTGCCTGGCCCCTGCTATATTCCCTGGACCTCACCCCAGGAATGTTTGTATGCAGTAGTTTCTTCCCTATGCCCCTTTGAATTTTTTTGAGCTAACTTCAGCGACTCATGTTGTACTTACCCTGTTGTGCTTGCCTTACTTTCCTTAGCATAATTTTCTCCAGTTCTTCCATGTGCCCATGTGCTTCATGCTGTTATCCCTTCTTTTTAGGGATGCATAATACCCCATCGTATGAATGTACCATAGTTTTTTTTTCTTGGGGGGGGCATCACTGCCCTCAGGTGGTGGGAGTAGGAGACCCAGCCTTTGCTCCTGTGGAGCTGGAATCGAACCTTCATCCCAGTGGGCCGCAGTCCTGCGCACAACCACTACGCCACAGGAGGCTCAGCCCCATAGTTTTTTTTTTTTTTCTTATCCATTCATCTGTTGATGTAAATTTTGGTTGGTTTCAACCCCTTGCAATTGTGAGCTACACCATGAAGAACATTGGCACACAGCTGTCTGGGAGTGGTTTTTTTCTTGTCGCTTCTGATTATTTGCCCAGTAGGAGGATTGCTGGATTGCATCTTAGCTCAATTTCCATCTGTGTAAGATGGTGCTAAATCGATTTCCATAATTACATAGCTACAGTTCCACCAGTAGTGGACAGGAATTTCAAGAGTGGACAACTCCTACAAAACTTGTTACTTTCTGATTTTTTGAACTGTCTATTTTGAGGGTGTTATGTGGCATCTCATAGCTGTTTTAATTTGCGTTTCCCTTAAGACTAGTGATCTGGAATATTTTATCATATATTTATTAAATATATGTCTTTGTGAAAAGTCTGTTCAGGTCTTTTGTCCACCTCCTGAGCAGACAATTGTTTTATTTTTCTTGTAATTTAACAAAGTATTATATAGTTAATAATAAGGCATTTGTCTGATGTGTCATTGCTAAAAATGCTTTCCCATTTTGTGGTCTCATATTGTCCTCTAGGGAATTCTCTTGATGTACACATGTGCTTTATCTTTATTATATCCCACTTGTCAATTTGTGTCTCCTCTGTACTTGTGTCTTTTCCTATTTCTGAGTGACTATGTATTCCCTAAGTCAAAGTTCTCATATTTGCTCCAAATCCCTTAGTGTTGGCCTTATAGTTTGGGATTTTTACCTCCAGTTCGATGACAAATCTTGAGTTAATTCTTCTGCATAGAGTGAGGTAAGCACTTTGCTTCATTTTTCTCCAGATATGTATCCATTTTTTTCCAGCACCACATATTAAAGAGAGAATCTGTTTCTCAATTGATATTTTTGGAACCCTTATTGAAAATCAATTGTCTATATGCTGTTGATTTAATTTCTGTGTTTTCGACCCTATCCCATTCATCTGGATATATATCATTATACCAACACCACACTGTTTTGACCACTGTGGCTGAATAGATGCTAAAATGAAGTGAAGCATGCCCTCCACCTTTGTTCTTCTTTTTGGGGTATTCTCTGCTAATTCTGGGCTTCATCACTCTTCTTTTACGTTGGTAATCTGCTTTTCCAATTCTTTGAAGAAAGATGAAGGCATTTGGATGAGGATAGCATTGAACTTGAGTAGAATTAGCATCTTTACCATATTGGATCTTCCAATCAATGAACAAGGGATGTCCTTCCATATGTTGAAGTCACTCTTGGTTTTCTTTATTAGTGTTTTGTATTGTTCTTTGTCCAGATATTTTGGGTTTTTTTTTTAGTCAAGTATATCCCTAGATATTTCAATGAGTGTCTGGCTATTGTGAAGGATACCACGTTTTTGATTCCCATGTCTGTCACCTTGTCTGATGTGTATAGTAGTCTAATCTGCTTCTGTTTCTTGATGTTATAGCATAGTCACTCTGCCATATTCTTCTATTGTTTCCAGTAATCCCCTTGAGGAATCTTTGGAGTTTTCCATATATAAAAGCATATCATCTGCAAATTACGGTAGTTTTACCTCATCCTTTTCCATGAAAATACAATTAATGTCTTTTCTTTGCCTTATGATGTTAGATATGACCTTCATTATGATGTTAAAAAAGAGTTTTAACAAGGGCCATCCTTCTTTGTTCCTCTTGTTCAGTGGGTTTGTGTTGGTCTTTTCTCCATTGTCTACCAAGCTGGCTCTTTTTCATATATATCTTGTATTGCATTGAGAACTTTTCCTTTCATTCCTGTATTCTTGAGAGTCTTAAATAGGTATTGGTTTGAATGTTGTCAACTGCTTTTTTCACATCTATCGATATTATCATGTGGATCATGTAATTTTGCCTGCCAAACTGGTGTACAATATTTTCATACATTGAACCATCCCTGCATCCCAGGTATGAATACCACTTGATCATGGTGAATTATTTGTTTTATATATACATTTGTATTCTGTTGGACACAATTTTAATAATGATTTTTTCTTCAAAGTTCATTGGGGAAATTGGTCTGTAGTTCTTGATTATTATGGGATCCTTGTCCATCTGAGATATCACAGTTATACTAGCGTCAATAAAAGAATTTGTGTGTTTGCCACCTTTTTCCATGTTCTGGAAGAGTTTGTGTTGGAGTGGTTAGTTCTTCCCAGAATGCTTCATAGAATTCTCCTGTAAAATCATCTCTTTCAGGGCATTTTTTTTGTTGGTAATCCCTTGGTAACCTTGTCTGTTTCATTAATTGATATGGTTCTGTTGAGATTATCTTTCAAAAGATAAAATTGACCAACCACTAGCAAACATAACAAAAAGGAAAGATGCACATAACAGAATGAGATATGAAAAGAGTGACATTTCTAAATTGTAGTCAATTATATGATCCTTCTAACCATAATTCCATATATGATACATTATAATATTGGACTCTATGCCTGTAGGTTAATTCCATTTTGGAGCATGTTCTGTACTGTGCTAGTGAAACAAATTAGGGTGGTGTTAAGACTGACTTCAGATGATGGTGTGAACCAAGTCATACCCTTTGTTTGTTGGGGCATCTTTAGACTCTACCTTAGGAAAAGACGAGAAAGGGTGAAAACCAAGACACATACTTTCTTCCCTTGGGGGTATCTTTAAAAACACTTCATTTGCAGGTGTGGCTTAAGACACCAGCCTTTGTTTTCCTTGAATGGAATATAAATTCTGGTGCCATTATGTAGTTCTTAACCACATCATCTTAAAGCCATTTCTCTGTTTCCTGACTGAGCTTTGATAGAAGGAAGAATTGCTGTGACTTGGGGCATTTTTGCTTTCTGCCCCTGAATTCTGTATTTCGTTTACCTCTGTCTGCCTTTGGATTTGAGACTGAACAGCTACTATAACCACACTCCTATTTTCATAAACTTTTGTGGATTTTTGTGGGACATTGTAGTGACTCACAGAACCCAGAAATGTGAGGGAATAAACTCAAGGCAGTATGATGGGCAAGGAATGGAACAGAACAGTGTCTTAGAAAAGTTGAATAAGGAAACAAGAGGTATAAAATTGATGGAGAGGAGGAAGTATAATGCCTGGTTTTGTGGGGAGAAGGAGAGGAGGGATTGATCAAATGGGATATACCAGAGAGGAATTACTGAGAGTCAAATAGAGGGTGGGCATGATGGTGGAAAAGAAGGAAGATGAAAGAAATAGGAGGCAAAAGACATTTGTAGAGGTATAAATAGAGGCATGTATATGTAAATATATTAATGATTATGAAAAGGATAGAGGTCAATGTGTATGTCTGCATGTGTGTGTACATATATATATATTTATATATATACATAATGCTAAGTAGTACGATTGCAGAAAGACGTTGGGCCTCTACACAAGGCCTACCTTAACACAAGGACAGGATTAGAGTGGCCTTAAGACGTGATTTCAGTAAACAGTATGAACCAGGCACTCTGATACTCACTTCCTGACATGATCATTGAAGACAAATTGGGTGCATAAGCAAATGTGGTGAAGAGAGCAGAAGGTTTCCAGGAATCAAGAGATAGAGCACCTGGGGTCTTGGGAGCTTGAAGCTAAACAAGCAGCTATATAGTTGGGAAACAAATGAGTTAAAGAAACACACCAGCCTGTATGATCATGAGGTATTGATGCGATCTGGTATCAGGTATCAAAAGATCCAAAACATAAAAAGCTATATTAATGTGAAGGAGGGGTGCTGGGTGTTGAAGCTACAAAGCCTATTTGTAGACAATTAGATATTCCCCAGCATAAGGGTTAAAAGGAAGGGATGATTCAACCAAGGTTCAGTATAGCATTGATGAAGCAGACATCATTCCTTTTGTTCCTGAATGCTTCCTCCCCCCCACCACTCCACTACAATGACCCAGTTCTACCTTATAAATCTGGCTAGACCAGAGAACACACATTGGGACAGACAAGAGTTCTCCAAGCATGGAATTCAGACCAGACAAATCCCTCAGAAACAGGAGTGGGAGCAGTGATGTCGTGAGGATAGGGACTGATCAGAGTGGGGGAAGTGTACAATATGAAATAATAGTAATTTATATAATTATCAAGTATTGATGAGGAGGGGAGGGTGGGTACAGAAAAGCAGAGGAGCTTATGCCAACGAAGCGAGTAGAAAGAAAATGTTTTGAAAATGATGATCTCAAGATGATGTACAAATCTGCTTGATACAATTGATGTATAGAATGTTATGAGCTATAGGAGTGCTCAATAAAGTGATCTCAAACAAAAAGATTTGGAGATTTGGAATATCTTTAATCTGTATCTCATTTAGACTAGTATGACTAATGTTATGAATCAAGCATAATGCTGACATAAAAATCAGGCAAAAACACCACAAAGATAGAAAACTACAAACCAATATCAGTTATGAACACAGATGCAAAAATTCTCAACAAAATCCTGGCCAATAGAATCTAACACTATATGAGCAAATGGCATTCAGAACAAGTACAAAACGATGGTTCATCCCAGTTCCCAGGCGTACGGCAGAGAAGATGCTGAGAGGGGCCAGGGATGAGGAACTACCGAATAAGACTACAATAATAAAAAGGGGAAAAAAATGCAAGAATGAAGATAATGTCCCCAAACTGATTATAATGATGATTGCACGAGTCTTCTTGATGTGATTCAAATATTGAGTAGTATGATATGTGAATTATAGGGCAATAAAATTATTGGGAAAATAATGCATTTAAAATTATTTTAAAAAACAAAAAATCAGGGCTCGACATTAGCAAAATAATCAATGCAATCCACCATATATACAGAATAAAAAGAGAACTACATGATAGTAACAATCAAAACAGAAAATGCATTTGACAAGTGGGGTCTGCATTGGACTGCTAACCACAAGATCAGCAGTTAGAACTTACCATCGACTCTTCACGAGAAAGATGAGACCGTCCACTCCTGTAAACATCTACAGTCTCAGAAACAAACCTGCCTCATGGGGACAGGTCCACCCTCTCCTACAAGGTTGCTATCCCTCTCTGTGGGTAAACGGAAAAGCTTGACCCTGATACCCAAGGAAGGAAACATAAGACTTGGAGGCTCTGCAATGAACGAGTTCAACAAAGTGGCATTTTTTGAAGATGTTGCACCTCTTTCCTAAAACGACTCATCATAATAATACCACATCTCAGATCTCTGGTGACAGTACAATTAATACTTACCTAAAATGTTCAGGTTTTCCACTAGTGTGTATAATTTGTTTCACTAGGTGCGGCTAAATGTGCATCTAAAAGCGTAAGGTGAAAAAGAAAAACTGATTGTGAAAGGTGAATTTTCGATTGTGCAAAGTAAAATCCATTGGCCTTAAAAAAAAAATAGTTTCTATTCCATAGCAATAGGGAGCGCTGGTGGTACTCTATGATGTGTTGGACCACCAATTGCAAGGTCATCAGTTCAAACCCACAAGTCCACAGGAGAAAGATAAGGTAAACGACACCTCTACAGTCTCTGAAGGCCTAGATAGCATCGCTGTGAGTCAGAAATGGTTAGAAAGCAGTGGGTAGATGGTATACAGAGCTATACGTTTTGTTATGTATTCTGAAATGGATTCCCTGATTCTAACTCCAAGTTACCACAAACTGGCTTTCAGTTTATAATAGCAGTCTGACTTATAGTATGCTGCCATGAGGCTGGGCGCAATGAGGTCTCACCATTGTTCTGGTTGCACATCTTACAAGACAGACTTGCTTCTTCTCGTGGCGGCACATGATGCTTTCACTATTCTACATCCTAACTCAAGTGCATCGTCCCTCTCGGTCTTTGCCCAGTGCAATATGGCATATGATTTCTTGACTGCTGATGCCATGAGCAGTGATTGTGAATCCAGTCAAATGAAACCCTTAGCAATGTCAAAACTTTTTTCATTTATCATCGTGTTTATTGTTCCAATTGTGCAGATTTTAGCTTTCCTCACATTCAGTTGGAAACCATAATGAAGACAGCAGAGTTTTACCAGCAAGTGTTTTTTAAGCCCTCCTCACTTTCAGTAAGCAGGGTACGTCCTCTACCTATTGCAGAGTGATAATAAAGCCCCCTCCTACCCTGCAGCCACACTGTTCCTCAGAAGGCGCAGCATCTCTGATCATTTTCTCAGCACACAGATTAATGAGTGAGGTGAAAGAATGCAGCACTTATGTTAACTGAGAGAGGAGGCTTTCTCCTCTCATAAAGAGATGCTGTCGTGTTTTGAAACTGATTGTGGTAGCAATTATACAAAACTGCTTAATGTCCTTGAACTGTGAAACTGTATTAACGCCCAATAAAAAGGTTTGGTGAAAATAAATACATAAAATATGAGTTAAAAAAAAAGAGTTACAGTCTTGGAAGCCCCAGAAGCAATTCTACCATGCCCTGTCAGGTCACCACACAGGTGGTTCAGTCATCATGAGCGGGAATGGAGGCCATGGCTGTGAGGCTTCCCTGATCCTGTGAGAGTGACTGATTTTGGTTTTGTGCAGACACTACACATGCGCCACTAAATGTTCTTAACTCTCCATTCCTCACAAAATTTTCAAAGGATATTATTAGCATGCTATTTCTACAGTATATTGCTAACAATTTAGTGGACTGACTTTGCATTGACAAACATCTTTCTGCTATTCTCTACTTTCAACCAAAATCCATCAGTGTCCACAATGTTATCACACATGTGGGATAGCCTGTTGGAAATCTAACTTGAATTTCCAACTTCTCCCGCATGTCGCACCGCTGCAATCATTTTAACATCACCTTCCACAAGGGTTTGCTTGCATGTGATATTTAAGATATTGTTCAGGAATTTCTGCTTTCTACTGGAT